>WOGM01001360.1:0-10086 GCA_015342125.1 Leptinotarsa haldemani | reverse complement strand
GTAATGACGTGAATAAATAAAATATGGTTCAGTTTTCATTTCTATTTATTTTTACTTGTGAAAGGTAGAGGGAATTATAAAATCTATAATGTCCCAAGGGAGTTATGACCCTCTTTATTGATAGCGTAACTATGACGATATAAGCTTATAATATCCCGGTCAGAAATAAAATGTTTTATTCACCTATCAATCAGCAACCAACAGCTAAATGGAAGACTAATGTACACTTTACTACCACAAAATTAATCCGTTTTGTGCATCGTCCGGTTAGTACGACATAGTATATCCGGTCCCTTGAAGGTCGTTATATCCGGATTCTACTGTATTTTGAAAAGCAGCCAACAAATTTGAAAAGAGAGTAGAGAAAAAAGGTATGAATTTGAATCTCGTAATATTGTCGACTATGTTTCAGAAACCTATTGAAATTCAGAAAAGTTTTTTCTCAGCACTTTTCTGCACACTTAACAGTGGATCGTTTATGTGTTAATTTATTTCTTTTCAATACAAGCCAAACTCCAATGTTTGTTTTCTGTTTGCATCGATTGTTGTATTTTAACAAGCAGTTTGTAAGTTTCCAGAAGTCCTGCTTGTGGCATAACAACAAACTATTTTTCACCTTGTCTACAAATGTTTAAATTTTAAAATCATTTGCGACCAATGTAGACTTTTGACCAGATTCACTAATAATTTGATAACTTAAAGTAAGAGAAATGTGGAAAAAACAGTCCATCTATCATACTGAAATGAAACTGTACTATATAGTTGAAATTCAAAATCTCTTATAACAATGCCTTTTCTATATTTTCAATATCACACCATAAAGATTTATTTTAATTGAATATATTATCATTTCTCTTCTAATATGTATGTTTCTTGGGAAATAAACTGATATGGAATATTTCTTTTTATTAGCTGATCAGATCTCTTTGCTTAAAGAAAAATGGCATCAGAATTATAGCTGGAGCTACTTTCATATACATTCTCAATCACTTTTCAGAAAGTCCAAAATAATATTCATGCCTTGTTTCTGGATATTCTATACGAGCATACAAAAACCAAGACTTGACTCAAAATATCAATCTCAACATATTTTCAAAAAAAAATTAAAAATTACTTCAAGACATTGTTTTTATTCTGTAATTATCAAGTTCATGTATAGGTTCAGATTTAAAATGTTTCAACTCTTAACAAAACCCCAATTATTAAGTTTATACATGAAATCAAAAACAACATTCTTAGATGTCTTAGTGAATAGAAGTAACCAGGGTCTAGAATTTGATGACTACACAAAGAATACCAGTACAATACATTGCTAATAGCGCACAGCGTTATCAACAACACGAAATTTCTTCTCCATAGGCTTGTTATGTTTCCCTGGAGTAAAGAAAGGTACGATATTGAGAAGAATGTTACCAGGGACATAGCTGAAAGCAATATGTATTCTTCAAATATTGTAAACAAGTTAATTATGACACGTACATTTAGGGAGCATCTTCCACATTTCAAAAAGACAGATTATAAGTTTATTGTGCTTCGGTACGAACCAAGATACACTAATGGTTTACGATGTTTATTTCAAGTTGAACATAAAAGTTGCTGCTCACTTCAGTAAATGTTGGGACTGTGACAAAAATATATAGGTCAGACTGAGTGAGCCAATAAAACTCGTTTCATAGAACACACCATATATATCAGACCCATAGAATAAATGAAAACTGTCCAAAATGGCTGAGATTGGTATGTGAAACTAGAATTTTGGATGTTTTCAAAGTTTGGACATAGCAAAATGTGGCATAAGAACTACCCGAAGTCAATGATATGTTCGGAAAGTTGAAGTGTACCCTGTTAGATATGAATGGAGACCACCTGTAGAGTTGGGATTTAGTTTTCAGCGTATCCCGAAGAAGGCAACTTGGTTGGCTGAGAAGAGTATTGTAGGTAATTTGGTGTTCATAACATTTGAATATGAAAAGAGTTTACAATTCTAGTACAAGAATAGTCAATTTTCTGAACACGAATAATTGAAATCTAGTTTTGAAAGTAGACAGAAATCTTGTGAAGTTCTTTATTATGGCTTTTATATCATTTTATAACCTTGTCTATTTACATTTCTTGTTTTATTAAATTTTCATTTTAGCAAAATTTGTTTGATGAATAATTCATATATTTGTTTTGTTACCTATAATGTAGAACAAAAAATGTATAGCGCTAATGAGTAGTTTGGATATAAAATCATTTTCTTGAAAGTCATTTCACGAACAAAATACACAAACTTTGCTTCATACATTTTCACCTATAGTTACACTTACATCACATCAAGATAAAATCACAAATGATACTGATTTTCTAAATTTATATGGCTTCAAAATAAACACCAGTACTTTTATTCTCTCAACAAATATTCCTCAACAAATTTTGTTCTATTTGCTAGTCTTTCACCAAGAATTCAATACTCAGTTTTTGAAAATACTCATCATAGTTCCCATCATGACTGAAGTAATGACGAACGTACTTTTTGTGGGTTTCTATCAATTTCAGTGGTTTACCTTCTTTACACTTATCAATGTTTTTGCTCACCACTTTGGCAGTTGAAATCAAGCCATTAACTTTCTCATAAATGGGAGAAATTGTAGAATCAATAATTTCCTTCATTTGCTTGCATTTCGCTAAAAAAACTCTCTCCTGAAAAACAAACATAATTACTATCTTATTAATACAGGAGTTTGTTTGGGAATATCTGATATTTTTCATACACCCATATAAAAAACCAAAGTGTTGAAACTTATAATAAATTCCGTTGTTACCTGTATCATCTCTATCTTCAGGTCAGCAATGTCTTTCTTCAACATATCCACATCTTCGTCTGAATACTCATTGCTTCGTATTTTATCTTCATCAAGAAGAACATTCTTCGGTATGGCAAATATCTTCCTTACTTCATTCTGAAAACAGAGATAGTGACTTAACAGACCCAAATATGAAACTGAGCATATACTTCAAACTGTTCCAAAGGGCTCTTAGCACTCTCCCGGAAAGCATCATACAAGTCTTGGATTTTCAGTGAAAGAGTTTCTTTGGCATGTTCCGATTTTCCTACCTCTGAAATAGTGGTAAAAATATCCGATATAGTTCTCTGGATAACTGCGATAACTTGTTCCCTATCTGAAAAAAATAAGTAGGAGCAAATAATGAGAAAAATATTTCAGGATATTTGAATTACAGTCTTCAATCAGTTCGGTAGAACTAAACCCAAAATATTGTTTTTCGTATTCATCAGCTGACAATCTGCTTTCATCGACCATTTCTATTTGAATTATTTTTCAGCCAAGAAAATACAGTACTCATAAATTAATAACTTGTAACGAGTAACGAATTCCATGTGAAACTAAATTCAAATTTAATTCAAGCATGGGACGAGAAAGCAGTGTTTTTAAAAATGTCTGCTAAGAGAAGGTGTTCTGTAGTTATAGAACAGTGGAAAAACCTAACCACAGTAACCAAGGTGAAGATCGATCACGGAATGATATCAAAGGAATATATGCCCCCATCACGAAATTTTCAATCGAAACAAAAATTGGATTGAGTGCTGTAGGTCGACTGTTTTCATCAAAATATTTTACATAAGAAGACCTTCAAGTGATTACACCATGATATTTCTATCCTTCCTGGTTCACTTATTTGAAAATAAGACTCGGGGGTTGTTCTGTGCTGCCTCTTCTGTAAGGTATTATACTTTTGTTGAGTTAGCTCTTAGATTAGGTATATCTTTCCTTGTCTAAGAGTTAGCTCGAGTCAACCATTTCACATAGTAGATGAAGAAATCTTAACGGGGCAAATGGGAATAGATTATTCTGAGATAACAGTAAACAAAAAATCTTCAAGTCTCTTATTTCCTTAAACTAACCAATGAGTAAATAATCAGAGGCGGTTTCGTGAAAATTAAATTCAGGAGTAAAATAATTTTATACGAAATATTTTTTTTCATGAAGATATAAATATTGTTACGAAAATTTCATAATTTTTTTTGCTAAAATAAACATTTCACAATGAGTAAAAGTAAATGAGAGTAAGATGAAGATGAAAATAAATGTTTCATTTTCAAAAAATAATATCTAAGGATATTTCTTTTCTCACAAATGAACTCTAATATTTTTCAAATGTATTTTCGTTTTTTTTCCACTCGATGTCTTATAGTTTTCATAAATTCAGCAAATATAACAAAAGATTTATAAAACTGTCATTATTTGAATAATGATGCCTATATTGAGTATTGATATGCTCTCAAAATCGAATATTTTCGGATTGTGATTGAAAAACATCATTACATTACACAATACACAAATAAATTTGTTTTCCACAAATGTGGTTTTCTAGTTAGTATAAAATAAGAAATATTCAAAATGTGCCGTTGTGTAGCGTCACTAGTAAGCAAAACATGATCGACAAACTTTGACAAATATCACTATCAATTAGCCGATTTCCGAAATAATATCACTATTTTTATTTTTGAACATATTTGTTTAACTTTTGGGTCTATTGATATACGACATCGTTGACTCGACAAAGATAAAAGTTGCTTACTCGTTACTTTTGTATAAGCTGGGCAATATTTTGAAAACTGGTCTGTGAGCTGTGAGCATAGGTTATTTTTCTGACAATATTAACTTCTTATGTTTCATTTTTCACATGAGCAATTTACCTTTTGTTGTCGCCATTTCGGACGCTCAATTCCCTAATCATTTCATACAAGAGCTGTCATATGTTGCAGTGACGTCATAATATGGACTATCCATCAAAAAGAAAACATCGACTCCAACAACTAAAAAAAGATGAAAAAATACACATTCTGGCATTACATCACTCATACATTTAACGTCAGATACAACTTCACGATGTTTTATAATATGCATATTTCCATTGTGAAAATTATTTGATCTAATTTGTCACATGGTGCTGTGACGCAGTGTCTAAAACATTGTATGAATCGTATGTGAAATATATGTGAAAGTGACGTCACGGTCAGTCCATATTATCATGTCTATGTATGTTGAGCACGTCACAAATTTGTGGTGATGTTATTTTGATATGAATAATCGGGGCTAGTTTTCAGGTATTCAATTAATTCTGTTGGTCCACAAATAATGACCAGAGAAGAGTTTGATGAAGACCTAAGTGGAAAATGAAGTCATAATAACCAATTTCCACCTAGCAATTCTGTTGGAGACCAGAAGCTGCCCAACTTTTCAACAGGTTCTTTCTTCATCATAGTTTTGAAAATGACTCCAAAGTATGCACTCCGAATTGATTGTTAAACCATGAAGAAACTGAGTGGTTCATTTCGATACAGCCAGTGGGATCCATGGCTAATAATATTCCAGATAGTCTCTATTCAGTGTATATTGTACGTTTCTTTAGGTTTGATATTAGCTGTTTTGGGTTCCTTGGTTGGAGAACCCAATACCTTAGATCATATATTTGAATACCATGTAAGAATCTCAATTCCTTCATGATTTTTCTTTTTAATTTTTGAATTGTAGGAACTTCAAATCCGTGATTTTGGTGGGAGAATAGTTATTTCAAGTTTTGTCTTGAATTCATTAATTGGGTAAGTACTACGGTAACTTTTTGAAATATATGTTATGGAAATGGTGTCGATACTTGATGAAAATCCATGAATAGTTCACCAAAACGCAACATGTTTTTTACTGTACAATAGCTTCGTCAGGTGTGTTGATAATAGTAATTGATAATAGTAAATTCGACGTTTTGATAAGATCCACCATTGATACCTATGAAATATCAACAGATCTGTGGCGATATGGTACATCGTAGAAAGGACGAAACAATGCATGGACTTCAGCTGTACCTGGCACTTCATCCATCTTATCGTCTGCTGGTTCTACAATGAACACTTCCCCACGACATTCTCTTGGTGGGCTCTGAACGTTGCTTGCGCAACATTGATGTGCGTGTGTGGGGAGTTTTTGTGTCTCAGGACAGAACTGGCCGCTATACCATTATCGCTAGGCCCCAAAACCGACCTTTAGATCAAAAAGTTGTGATATTCAGTGAAGTCGTGTGAGTTGGACGAGTTGTCTGTGTTGAGTTACTGAAATCAATTATTTTTATGCTAATTTTAAAAATTTTTTTTGTCAACAAGTAAAAGCATTTATTATTACCAGTTCTTTATTTTTTATATTTCAAGTGTGAGAAAAGGATATTTCATAGTCTGGAAGCAATGTCTCAAAATATAAATATGGTAGATACACAATGTGGTATCTATTAGAATCCTTTTGAAACATCAAAAAATGAAAGTAAACAGTGTGAAACAAATAAAATATTCTGAAAAGAATAGATGAGAGTTTGAACAAAATCATTGCATATTACAGCAAAAATATTTTTAAAACTAATTACCTTCTTTATATACAGTTGATATTGTTATAACATTTCAATTTGAATCAATAAGTAGGTATTCTTATTTTAGAAGATATTAGATATTTTAAATGTTGAATTTCTTCTTGCAATACAATCTTTTACTTGAGCCCAAACCAGTTAAATTAAGTAAAAAATATACAAACATTCTGTTGGCAACTCTTCTAGTGTAACTATAGGCCTTTTCATCATATTTTTTTTGTGCGCATGCGTCAGTATCAGCCATCTTTTTCGTACTGTTTTTTGTAAACAACCACGTTAAAGAGCCCGCAACTCATGTTTTAAAAATTATAATATAAATTGAGGTTTATTAATAGTAAAAAAAGTGGGAAAAATATAAAGTAGCAAGTCAAAATAATCTGAAAAAAACGTTTATACTCCATTACAATTATGTTATCTGTACGAAAAGGAACAACAAAATGGTGTTGTTATGGAGTATGTAAAAGTAATACACGATAAAAATCATTCAAAACCAACACAGACTCTTTAATAAATTATCCAAAGCCTTGTCTTGAATATCGCAAAAAAAATAATAAATCATCAAGCAAATTACTACATATTAAAGCATGTGCAAAATGTGAATTATGCGTGAAAAAATGTGGCAGGAGTGACCGAGGCTTTAAATCTATTGATGATATTACCAAGGATACTCATATTTGCTCACTACATTTTATTGAAGAAAGTGGCCCAACTAAACAAAATCCTGATCCTTTTAAGCTATCAAGAATTTCAACATACGTACATTATTCCTTATTGCATTTTTGACTGTAAATTTCATATATATTATGTTGTATTAAATATTTCCCTTTAATAAAAATTACTAAACATATTCAATTCAGTATTTACTTATTTGTCTAATTAATAATGTCATATGTACAGCCTCAAAATATTAATGGCTTGATTTATTTAGTAGTTCCATGAGTAATACTCTTGTCAACAACTGAAATATATTTTCAATTACATCAAATAAATTGACATTATTAATAAGAATAAAACTGTAAATACTATTTTTTATATGTTTTTAGATAGTAAACAAATGCTGATACCTAACCTCTCAATCAGCTCACTTTTTTCCTTTTTGCGGACGCCCATGACGTTTTAACCACCTTTTTAATTGTTACAATTATGAGCCTCAACTGAATTATAAACAAGGGAAGGAAGCATCATCAATGGTTTTTTTCAATAATTTATTTGTTTATAGAGATAAAATTCCTTGCCCAACCATTGTTGATTAAAACAGTAGGAATGTTTTGAATTAGCGCCATTTCAGTATGACGGCTACGCTTGCGCTCATCTTATGATGAAAAGGCCTATTCAATGACTTAGACTTAGAGAGTAATAAAGAGTAATAAGAACATAGGCTTTCACGGTCGAAGTCATGGTTAAAGATAACAAAATCAGGGCTATTAAGCCTTGGTCGAAAGGAACTTGTACAAAATGTTTTGTCTGCTACAAGTTCCTTTTGATCACAGCCTGATGGCTCAAATTTTGTTTTCTCTGTGAAGGATGTAATTGTCGCAAAATCATAACTCTTAAATTGAATACCTTTCATAGTCCATTTTTTTATGAGCTTTTACAAAACTGATCTTATATGTTTTGGTTTAGATGATGACAATGCAGTAGTCCTACGCAAACCTCCTAAAACCAAACAAGAAACAGCAGCCATGCAAATCCGTAAAACTAGAAAACGTACTAGGAAATTTGTCATAGATGGTGTCCTCATCACCACCACAACCAGTAAAGTAATATATTCTGACGAAGACAATTACAATCTTAGCGATCCTCACAGTGATAGAAAACAGGAGTTGCGAGAATTAAAATATTTACAAAAGCAAGAACAGAAACAATTTCAGGACCTCGCTACCAAAGAACAACTCACCATAGAACAACAGGATAAAAAATTCGAACAGGAGATGCAAAATCTCGAAAGGACTTATGAAAACGACTTAGAAATGTTGAGCAGACAGCAAAGAATGCAGATCGAAAGGGCGGAGGCTCACCAAGACGCTGACTTGAGAGCGACATCAAAAAAAATACGTTCCGAACAGGAAAGAGACCTCAAACAATTTCGGGAAAGTCTCAAGGCAGAACTGCGTTTACTGAAATATGAAGTGGATATGTTGCCAAAAGAGCGGCGCAAAACGGAGTTCAAGATCCGAAAAGATAAGATGGATGCCGAACATTTAGAGCGAGAGAAAGCTTTCCTCGAGAAATTGAATGAAAACCACGAAACTTCACTTCGTCGACTCAGCGACGCTCATCGAGAAAAAATTGCTCTCATGGAACGACAATTTTTGCAGCAGAAACAACAGTTGACTAGAACGAGAGAAGCTGCTCTTTGGGAAATTGAGGAGAGGCACATCCACGAAAAGCACCAACTGATAAAGCGTCAAATAAAAGAGATTTTCATCTTACAGGTAATACATCAGAATATTTTTTAATTTCACTGTTTTGAATCACATTTTTGAGACCATATGCATAGTCCTATATCGAATTTGTCTTTGAAAGATCAGCATATCTTCTAACGTTTTCAGTTAACTATTATCAGTATAGTAATAAAAGACCAATCAGTTTCTATGATTTATACAATAGTTTTTTTTTACATCTGTTCATTATCCTATAATTTTTTAACCCAAAAGTAATGTTAATTTATTTGAAGGTGTCAATTTTCTGTTCTGATGTGCGTAGTATTTTGTAACACAGTTAAAGGCTTTCGACTCGAGTCACAGATTATCACTATTAGATGATTTGTCAACTTAACCTTAAAAAGTTTCTCAATTAGTTTTGAAATTCCTTTGCTATGTTATTTATTAATTTCAACAAAACAGTTGAAGCCTAATCAAGTTGTTTTTTTATGTATTTCAATGTAAATATGATAACTCCTCAAAATGAATTCATTAATGTTTCAAAACATGTGCTTTAGATAAAGTCAAGACAAGACTCTTGTCGACCTCTTTTTGCTTCTAACAGAATTTTATCAGAGATCTATTTGTTTACATGTAATAGCAGAACATGAGCTTTGTCACGCAGAAACCCGCTTTGAAAAAAATCTACCTTTTTTTAGCCTACGTCACCTAAAAACGATACTAATAAATGTAGTAATGTTCATTTTTTTGTAGTCTTATTCAAACTACCAAATACAAGTAATAATACACTTAAAAGTTTTGAAATAGGTTCTAAATTAATTGTAGTTTATTGTAGTAACAACACAATATTAATTTATTTTATATTCTTCTGAAGTATAGCAAAAAAGCTACTATAACAAGACTTCAAATCATAAAATAACAATTGTCCTCAAACTACAAATGATGGAGTTGATTGTAGCTGAAATTAGTTATTTGAAAGAATAAATTATTTTACCAATACTACAGTAAACTACAAATCTAAAGCAAATGAACTTTAAACGCTCAAACCAGTCTCTATATACCTACACTGTAGGTTTAATGGACTGACGCCTATCAGAAAACAACTACTCCCCTGGCTAATATCACGAAGGGCGTTGGATTATATCCGACAGGCGTCAGAGCAGGAATCTTCACAGAAAATTTTCTGCATATGCAATTGGCAATACAACTGAAAGAGTCGACCTTTAATTCTGGAACGGGCACACTTGCAGACCGGTTTCGGGTTTATTAGCCACTCATCAGTGCAAGA
>WOGM01001359.1:0-10084 GCA_015342125.1 Leptinotarsa haldemani | reverse complement strand
ATTTGCTTTAGATTTGTTTACTGCCAGTCTTCAAACAATAGCCCACTGACTAATAAGAAAATTGTTCATACAGTTGCAGTTTCCTGAGAATATATCATCTTTCCCACCAAGCGATTTTCTGAATTCTTTGAAGCCCATTAGATACTCATTAGGACAACAAGAGGATTGTTTCGAATTCTTAGGGTTCTCGTTGAATACTCTTCGTGAGCACAAAAATAACAGAATCGATATTCCTGACCGCTCTAGATTCAATGATTCCGTACAGTCTAACTCGTCTTGTGTTTGCAGGTCGTTTGCTGGAAAAATCCTCATTTATTTACTTTGTAGTAAATGTTCAAGAGGTAGCAAAAAGGTACGTGATTTTCTAGAACTTCAACTAGCGTTTCCTAATATGACTGACAACCAGTCGATGCAAAGCTCTTTGTTAAATCATCTGAAAATGGAACTTTTAACGGATGATTATCAACTGTATTGCCAAACATACGCCAAACTAAGTGACTATTATAAGAAAACAAGTACACCTCTCGCACCAGTCAATCTAATAATAACACTGATGATCTTCAAACATGACTCAACCTCTGACGGAAGCACCAAACTCTTACGAAGATTCGAAATACATGAACCCTTCAATCTAGCAGATCACTATTATAATTTTCATGCAACCCTTGTTCAATGTGGTTCTGGCGTTGAATCTGGTCATTATTACCCATTGGTCAAAGACGAACCGGTTTAAGTTTGACGATAGGCGTGTCACTAAGTGTTCTGGCGATGTCTTGAATTTTTTAGAGCCATTGGAGACACCCTACATTTTGTTTTATGAAAGAAGGGACATTGGTAGATCAAGATCTTCAAATGATGTGGTGCTGCAGGTTTATGCAGGTTTTCCTGCAGCTGAAAAAGCAAATGCGCCACTGGAATCAATGAATTTTTGTTGTTGTTTCATAATTTCATAATGTGTATTACTTTCTTGATAAATAAAGTCACCTCAATGCAAATGTGCCCACAAAAAAATACAGACCTTGGAAAGTACAAAATGAAATGGGGTATTCCGTTTGGTAAATTTCGCCAAGGCCTTGCAGCTGCCGCACTATAGATATACTTGGTTGGCGCATTTACTTGTGATATCCAGAATAACATATAATTATCAGAAACCTTATTTTAACCTAACCAAATTTACTCAGAATTAAATACATATCTGCCTTTTCTGCATACGCACATATAAACCATTCTAACAGGCGCAATAATAGAAAGCTCAATTGACAGTATGTAATTTTTGAACAGACAACTAATGAATTTTCAAAGAATAATGAGAAAGCCTGCATCTCGATAAAAACTGGCTTTCCAAAAAAGTGCTACGAGATACAGAAAAAATATGTATTAAACCAATGGTGTCACAATTTTTATTTGTTTTGGCGGTTCTAGGGGTTCAATAACCCCCAAAAATGTTTATGCGCTAAACATATTTTGTGGTTTTATAAGAAAAAGATACTCTTCCGATAAGCAAGCCATGTATCCATTTTCATTACATAATGTTGAAAAGTTCATGAAATATTGGAAAAAATTGATTTTCATTTTGTATATTCCAAGGGCTGAAACTTGTTTGCACGTTTGCATCAAGGTCAGTTATATCCAATCGAGTTATTTTTGACCGTAGAATATGTGGTTCAACTCATGACCTACTTTTTTGTTACACCTACGTTGAATAATTGATTTGCACCCATCAATTCCCATGGTTCATTTCATACTTTACTAAAATCTAAAACCATTCTGTGAATAACTGCTTGACATGATGTTCATTTTTTGTCCATGTTCCTCTATAGAATAATTTCGTTTGTCAACCAACCACAAAAAAATGTGAATATGAATATTCTGTAAGATTTTGTTTTTCATTTTAAAAATTTCTGTGATTTTCATTTGATTTTAGATCGCATGTTATAAATTGCCGAACAGTGAAAAAAGGGCAATAACAGACAGTCTGGAACAAGATAATTCACACAGATTACTGATTGTTTAATTCCCTTTTTCTCACCAAGCTGTTAACACTTCAGTCCAATTGAAATCCCACCGTTTTATAGCTTTACAGCTTCAACCAGCCATAATTGACGTTAACAAGATAAGATTGAAAATGAATGAAGACCGGTTCAAGTGGTTGTGATTCGAACTGTCGCTCATTTTTCATTTCTAGAGACGGGGGTAAGGTTATCGGAGACTATCCAAATATCTGTATAAATAAATCCAGAATTCGAAGCATAGATGTGGAGGAAGCATTGCAAATGCTGTAGCTGCCTATTCAAACTAAATTATATTCGGGAATTTAATTGAAATATATGCCCCCGTGAATTTCAAATAGAATAAAGGGTTTTTTATCGACCTTTTTTGGGTATTTGTTACCTTCCATAATCTTAACGTTTCGAGGGCCAATGTTGTTCAATTGACATAATTTCATATTTCAAAACTCCTTTGACATATGTCGAAGAAGTATAGAAATAAATAATCAAAAAGGAATAACTGAAGACGGAGGCAGATTTTGGCCTCCGAAACGTTAAGATTGTGGACGGTAACAAATACCCAGAAAAGGTCGAAAAAAAAACTGATTTTCCTCCACAAAAAAAATATTTTCGTTGAATAATAAAGAGTTATTTTGAGACTACACTTGCATCATCAATTTTTTTTATACAGCATCGAGGAATGCCTCACTCGGTGTACCCTTCAACTAGAAAATTCTTGCAAAGATCAGATTTAAAAACAGCTTTCCTAGTTAAAACTTGTGTATTCATTAGTTTTCCATTTTGTAAAGTCTGCTTTTGTGTGACTAATGTGATGAATCAAGATTTTTTTTTTCGGTGTCATCGACATCGACTACATTGCTCATTAGCCTTGTGTCCTGGGTAGGCAATGTAAATAACCCCCCGAGCCACCTAGGGAGCATCATGGCTATTCGCAGTCCGTCAGCCATGCGTAACGTTGCATTGAAATCCATTATTCTCAAATTAAATATACAAATTTCACGGAAGTAGACACCTTCTCTTCTAAACTTACATATGAAAAAAAGCGTTTTGGTTTTCTACTTCTCCATCTTTATAAAAAAATGGAAAGTCCAAAATGAAAAATATACCACTTTCAATTTACTAAACTTGTAAAACTGAACTTGTAAAAATTACATTCGAACCAACAAAACAAATTGTTTCAATACCGTAATTTTCATTCAATATTAAATATTATTTGTGTTTCAAAAGCAGTTCTGTTTTTATTTGAAGATTTGTATAGTTGATTCAAAACTACATTGTACATGAAAAGTAAATATATTATTGAATTTAAATAAATTCATAATTTATTTCATTTTAAATGCATAATGCTTTCGACATAAAAGATTCTAGTTGTTTTTAATTCAAGATTAATTATAAATGATATCAAATCATCATACCAGACTCGCCTGAAAAGCTATTGTATAACGAAACACGTGTTGTATAGTGAAAAACTCACAAAGTGTTTCTTGAATCCGTTATGGATTTTCATTAAGTATCGGCCGATTCCAAAACATATTTCGAGGAATCTTTCATTCTTGGTTTCTCCCTATAGTAAGTATTAAATCAATTCATATAAAGGCAAGGTGCAGACATAATAATGATGGAGTCATTTCGACATAGATTTACGTTCCTCGTTATTTATGATACAAATCAAATCGTTTCAATATCGATTGAAACACTTTTTTGTGTGACAAAACCAAATTGCTTCTGAACTGTCTATATAGCGAATATGAATTACCATTCAAAGAATAACATTTGGATGTAATGGATTTGGAAGTGTAGGTGAGTTGATCTATCAAAAAACAATTAAGTATAATCTGATATACTAGACGAATCTGAAAATTGATTTTCATTTTAGATTCACGAAAGTGACAGCTCTGACGTCACTACGATAATTCATGCAATTGAACTTCTGGTGCATTATCAATGTAGAAGTGTTGATGCCAAGGCAAAATTAAAATATATATGTGGAATGGATGCTTCAGCAAGAACAGATCTTCCCGAATTTGACCTTGAAACTAGTAGTGAGTGTTTCTCCTTGTGTTGGTAAATAATGATTTATTGTAGGTACTCAAGTTGAAACATTGAATAAGTACGTTTGTTTTATTTTTGGTTGAACTCTCTCTGTCTGTCTCTCTCTCTCTCTCTCTCTGTTTGTGTGTCTCTCTGTCTGTCTCTCTCTGTCTCTCTCTCTCTCACGCTGTATTAGAAGTTTTTGAAATACTGAAAATGAGAGATATCGAAGTTGGCAAATAAAATATAAATAATTTGATGTATATTATAAAAGTTCGAATAAATTGCTGACCAATTTTATGAAATTGACCCAAAATCGTAAAATGTATTACTTTTTAGTGAAATTCAAAACTGAAAGCAATTCTTCTTCAGAAGGTAAGATTATTCGGAGCAGTAGGAAGTCACGTCGTTTCGATGCTAGTTTTGTTTTCATTACTTTGTCACTTACATCGAATGCAGAAATTGATGATGCATGTGAACTCTTTTGTTCTCTTTTGATTCAATTCAGACAAACAATTTAAGGTTCGTCAGAAATAATGAAGAAGAATATTACCAATATTATGAATAACTTGGAAAATCCATCGATAGGATGCGATCTGATAATGCTATTTACACCCAACAATAAATTATCACCACCTATAAATCTGCAGCATTAAGTATATGTTCTTTGTATTGTATTATTATTTTCTTCATTTCTTCCATCTGTTTTACATGATACTGTAATATTTAATGGACCTACAATTTTCATGGCGTTTAATATACAACAATCACGAAGGTGCTTGATATCAATCAGGGAAAAAATTAAACGATATTTTTTCCACATTTAATATTCATTTCCACGATATTTTGCCATAATCATAACATTAACTTTTTCATGGTTTCTAATGTAGTGACAGTTTTTAGGGCACCTTAACACTTATCACCAAACTGGGAACAAATTTCACTGTCGATAACAATGGTAAATGCTCGCCAAAATCTGCATCCACTTCGTATTTGATTTACGCATTGTGTAACTTCGAGTTTACTCTCTTACAAAAAAAGGTACTCAACCACTAAAAAAAATTCAAGTGCCATTTAAAATGGCAGATGTCACACCCGAGAGCTATGGTTTTCCACGTTGTGTCATCTATCGAGTGCTAGATTAATGTAAAATCACACTCGTACATACTTTATCAATTAGCTCCAAATATCTCATTTGTATTATTGCTGAATAAATAACGATAAAGATGATCTCTTCCGTTTTTACATAAGAGGCGATTACCCATTGGTATTCGAAAATCTGTATTATATTCGCTATAAAAATTTAGTATTCTTCATAGTGCACTCAATTAAAAAAAGACAAATTTAATTGAAAACATATCACATTCAAAATCCAGAAAACGTTGATCTCAAGATCATCTCGGTATTATTTTCCCTCAACTCAATACTTGATTTGCCAAAATAATTTCAAAGAAATCTAAAAAGTCATGCAAAAACATTATGTCGGAATTAATTGTTTTGTTGCAAAGTTATTCTTGAATTTGTTAGCATATATTTTGTCTCGAATTTGGCCTCAAGTCAATGACTTTGAAAAGGAATTATCAAAAAGTACGTCACAATTTCAAACTCGAATTCAGAATACTTTAAAAAACAAGAAAGATTTTCAAATAAGTAATTAGTAGACAATTTCTTTTTATTATATTTGTGTCATAAATTAGCCATTGCAAAATCTCATCTTGATAGTATTTTAGAAATTATGTAAGTATAAGATTCCATTCGTTTAATTATCAGAACTCATGAGCTGCAACCAAACAATCAATAATGAAATTAATGAGATGATATATGAGACCTACATATGTTGATGTCAATATCGAAGTCTATCAGAAGGGCAACATTTTTCAACTAATTGAAATGAGATTGAAATTCTATTGAAGTCAGCTACTTTTTTGCGTTCTTTTAAAGTTTTCTTCAGCAGTTGTCTTCAAATCAACACTGCAACTCACGTTTGAGAACCTCTGACTTAAAATTCCTTGAAATTGTCACGCAGCACTTCCTCTATCAATAATCTGAATGCAGCACATCTCTCGAAATTTAATTGCATTAACATCATCCTCGTGAGTTGAATATCCGTCTAAAATCTTATGAATGATCGGGTTTGTTTTTTCATCTGCATCACCATTATTATTTATTTTGATAGGTTCCTACTCCCTACTGATTCAATTCTGGGAATTATGTAAACATTGCTATCCCAGAATTTGTTGTGACACTTATGGGTATGAAGAATGTGTCTACGTCTCAGGTAGCCGTTTGTGGTCATTTCTTTTTAATAGTGTTTGTTGTTGCAGATGCCTTTGCATCCAGTAAAAACGTACTGGAAGAACCGTTATTTTCTCAGTCTCAGTTGAAAGGGTAAGGGAAAAAATTTCCAACTTGATGAAAATGAAGATGACTATGATTATTATTTTTTCAGTAAAGATCTAGAGATTTATTTGGAATGTATTGGTGAATGCGTTTTTCTATAATCAAATAAAGATATGTAAAAGTATAGAAAGAGTGTACTTTCATATTAGGTCTTTTTATTTAACAAAAACTCTAAATAAGTGAACGACTTGTACTATTTTGAATGTATCTACAAAAAAATGTACATTATTCAACACCGCAGAGACATTTCAGTTTCGAACAAAATCTTGGAATTTCCTTCCGTAATCCCTATTTCTTCGAGTGTTCAGATAACAATCTCTAAAAAAAACCAAAAAAATTACGGTCATCTAACAAAATTTTCTGGATATACTTCCGCATAATTTGACTATCGCTAATCACATGATTGAATTTCTTGTTCAGTAAAATTACTTACTAAAAGAACAATTTTGCCATCATTAGGCCATTGTTTGATACGATACAAAAATAAACTGAACATTGAATTGATGAAAGGAATATGGTATCAGAAGGAAATATATTGAAAGTGTTTTGTTCAACTCTAGATGTTACAATTGAGGCAAAGAAAGTTCTGATGAAAAAATGAAGAGTAAATATTATTTTTTTAAAATGTGCCCATATAAGTCCCTATTTCACAACAAAACTTTTTAATTGAAAGTATATATTGTATTGATTTTCATTCCAAAAAAATATTTTATAACACCTTCAATGTATGACGTATGAAAAGGAAATGTTTGCTCTTACAGTTATGTCAATGTTTTTTTATTCGTTTTTCTGCAGTCCATTTAATTTCAAATAAATATCTGAATATTTAACACGTTTAATGTAGGAAAAGGGGAAAAATGTGTTCAATATCTAGATCATTCTTTCTTTTCCCGTAAACATTATTTTAGAAAAAGTTTTTCAACACAGGTAATAAGAAAGATATTTTTTTTGAATCACTCACCTAATTGAACATACATCTTCGGCCTGACGTTCTCCTGCCAAGCTGCCATACACGAGGAAAGGGCACACGCCGCCAAAACAATCAAAACACCCATCGTTTTCCCTTTTCTCGATTTCCACACCACAGCTACAACATCTCAAAATTCACAAAAGAGCGGCAAAGCTAAGTAGTTTGCATCACAACACCACTGAACACAGTCACAAAACACCAAAATGATTGTGATTTGCCGGACAAACTGGAAATCTTACATGCAATCGCGATGCGAAGCGACGCTCGACGTCGACTGTCGAGATTCGTCGCGACGCCGGTGCCAGCTGACTACCCCACCACTCGTCCGCGAATTCAGCGCCGGCAACCTGCAACGGAGAAGTTTAGAATTAGAAAGCGGTACAAGATGCGGCGTTGCCTCAGTTGAGAGGATTTCCAAGACTCAGGGATGAAACAGGGTGATGGGGATTGGGATATATTAGTAAAATTATTACATGAAAAAAATAGTTTCAAGATGCATTTTACGAAAAATTCTATACTCTATACTCCGAAAGATGAACCTATAGGCTTCCTTGATATTTTATTGTTGATAATAAAAAACTATTTGCGAATTTAAGAAACACTCTTATGAATGATTTAGAAGCACTTCTTGTGCCAACAAAATTGTTCCTTCGAATATTTTATTATTTTGAAAAAGTATTAAATTTCTATAAATGTGTACCATAATTAGACCTACATCATCTGAGAATCGTCGTGACAAACTCGAACATTCATTGTAAAATAATATTATGTTCAGCCAATGTAGGTACTACGGAAAAGGTCCAACAAAAATATTTTTCAATGAACAAAATTAACACATTTCTGTGTTTTGTTGATTTGTTTCGAAAACATGTCGAATTTAGCAAATATTTACAAAAATAATACAACTCAAAACATTAATTACTTCCGAAGTGTTATTATTTTTATGAAATATATTTTTGATAGAATCATACGAAATTCACTTAGCCATCTCGTTTCCCCAACCACTCTGCCACATTTATATTACTTATCGACGCCATTAGGATATCACAAATTTCCAAAAATGTTGCGTGTCTTACTTGAGACATGGGACACTTCTATGGCTGCGGTGATTTTTGATAACGTATTACAAAAACACTTTATTGTGAGATTTTTACTAAATAGTTTTACAAAAACGCAACACGTGTTTCGCCATACAATGGCTTTCTCAAGCGTGTTTTAAATAACCCTAAGTAGAAATATAAAATACCTATATTTATATAATAATAATAATATGGAACAATATAAACAAACATCTTATATGACCTAAATTCAAATATGCACATTTTGTCATGTAAATTTATCATTATAGAACTCTTGCAAATTATAGTAGGGTCTATCAGCAAAAAATGTTTTTACTCTTATTCTAAACATTTTGTTGGTCAAACTTGCCTGTCTTATATCTGAGGGCAGGTGATTGAACATCTTGACCCCATTGTAATAAATAAAATTCCTGACCAAATTTGTTAAAGGAATTGGGAATTTCAACGCAGTGGAACGGGTGCGATAAGAATGCCATGAAGCTTCAAATAGGGAGATATTTTTGTAAATGAGGCAAACCGATTCCAAAATAAACATCATTGTTAAAATCTTTTACTCAACGAATTTGTGTCTGCATGCATCACGAGGTTTAATCTTACACACATAACTGAGCCCGTTTCTGGAGTACTAATACAGAGGTGCTGATGAATTGCGTACTCCCCAAAACGGTATTCCATAACGTAGGTGGGACTCAACGAGGGCGTCACACACCGTTCTGGCAGTTTTGATTACCAAATTTATTGAAGTTACTCTCACTGCATAACATCCAGAACAAATTATTTTACTTTTAAGTTGTTTGATATGTTTATTGTCAATGTGAATACCTAGAAATTTAGATTGGGACTTGTTCTTGATCACTAAGTTATCACCAAATGGCAGGTCATCAAGAGCACATCTGAATGATAAAATGTTTGTTTTAGTTATATTGAAGGATAGCAAATTAGCATCACACCACTCCTTGATTTTTTTCATATCAGTAGATATTGCATTGTGTATCAATTATTTTCTTGCGCATAAGAAAGTCGTGAATGCGGAAGTTAGGATAAGATAATTGATGGAATTCGCAGTTGATGTTCTTGACGTCTACTACCAATTTGGACAAGAATATTAAAATCAGTATGCAATTAGGTGAGGGTGTGAGTAAGTTTCAACAATGATTGGCAATGATTGGCCAAGTTATTGATTGACCCTTTTTTCGACCGTGAAGAAGATCTGAGATAGGGGAGCAGATAGAAGAAAAATCTTTGATGAAGCGACGATACCAACTAACAAGACCAATCAAACGTTTAATTTCAGTAGTGTTTTTAGGAGTCGGATAATTAATGATGGCAGAAACCTTTTCAGGATCTGTTCTCAAGCCTTGTTGATCCACAACAAAACCAAGATAAACAAGAGAAGGCCGACAAAACTCACACTTATCTAAATTGATGGTAAGATTGGCATCCCTAAGTCTTCGATATACTTCCTTCAGGGTTTTAATATGAAGCTCAAACGTAGGAGTGGCCACAATGATGTCGTCTAGATAAACAAAACAATATGGAGCTAAAGAAGGTCCAATGACGATATCCATCAATCGTGCCATCAGTTTCGGACTGTT
>WOGM01001358.1:0-10106 GCA_015342125.1 Leptinotarsa haldemani | reverse complement strand
CACTAAACTGGCAATTTTCAAAACGAACAATAACAGGGGATTTTTGTATTGAATTATACATTTTTTTGTTGTAAAATGAACTTGAAGTATAAAACAACCAATCTGTGAAAAACAAATTTTGATTTATGGAGTTATCTTCTTCTTGAAGATGATCACTTGGTGATCGAAACACGTGTGGAGGTGTTAAAAATAACTATTTGGTGTTGGGGAAAAAACTCCAGTAATATTAATTACTATGCAAAGGTTCCAAACAGTGCATCATAAGTACTACTAAATATTACTGGAGTTTTTTCCCAACACCATACGTCATTTTACTACCATTTCCAAATTTCATTTATTTAGCACTTAACATATTTTTTATATTGATTTACCTGGATACACAATGTTCAAATATAATATTTTATAAAAGGATGATGTTTTTGTTTGTTTTATATTTAGTTTAGTAAATCAGGCTTGTAAATGAATTGTTCATTTGTGATCTGTTATTGTATTGACGATAATACACTACCAAAATTGTTTCATTTCACAAAAAATAACAAATTTGATAAAAACAAACTAATCAATATTTTGAACAACTAGGTATGTGAACTTGCCTAGTGGATCTTTTCTCTAATGAATACCTTTTCTAGTTTTGAAAATTCTAAGTAGCACCTGTAAACTGTCTGCAACCGTTACCTAGTTGTACAATGTTGTGCACCTAACCTAATGAAATTTATTTTTGCAGTTATCCATACTTTGCCAAATTTGTAGTTGTTATACTCACCCCACGATAACAGGTTAGGTGACAGGTAGAATTGAAACTTCTGGAACAATCTAATCTCTAGCCAATCTAATGGAAATTTATTTCCCACGCCAGAACTATAGAACTCAACTCGCGTTGAGAGACAGTGCTACAATTCTGTTGTAGAAAAGTCACCAGGTTACCAAATTGTTTTTCACTGAATAACATTTTTGGAAAGAGAGTTATTTGAAATGACCAGTGGACCACAATGTGCAAATGTCAACCAATACAGCTTATTCTTGTATCTTCATCTTCATAAAGCAGTATTCTCACTACTCATGGGATGTGGAAAAATATTTTTCAACAAGAGGATTTCACAGATTGATTACAATTGTGAATAATGACTGGGTAGTTTTTTCTAGATCGATTTTAAGTTTGGAGTTAGTGGTGAGAAGTAAGTTGTTTTTCAACAAGAGGATTTCACAGATTGATTTTACCAGTTCTGAATAACAACAGGTTAAAATCAGTTTGTAGTTTGGGACTAGTGGTGAAAAGTGAGTTGTTTGGGATGACAGAAAAACTAATGTACGTCTACCTACATACCGTGGGAAATGTAGATTTGCTTGTCAATTTAAGCGGTTTTTTGCCTGTGGATGTAGAGAAGAACACTTGTATGTATTTATTGTTCTGAATGAACAGATATACCATAATTAGAAAAATATTAATTCACAGTCAAAAAGTAATTTTCATTGTTGAAAATGTAACATATAATATGCCTACACTAATGAAAATATTATAGTTGATTTGAAATTTTTCCGAAATAGTGTTGAGATTGGTACATTTATGACATTGGCGTTTTACGATTGGATTATTTTCGTTTATATATCGTCGGTCCCAAAGCAAAACCACGAATGTGCAAATTCTTCATTCTGACAAAGTAAGGGTTGAATTTTCTGCTGGTNTTATTTTTCACATTTGTGGTTTTGTCACAGGAAACTTAACATGAAACTAAATTTAACTATGCATATGAGTGAAATTTTATGTTTTTTCTCATTGCCTTAGGACCGACGATATGTGATAATATTTTGAAATTTTGGAATGGTTCAAAAATAATTTTTGACTTGATCACTTCATTAGAAAAAGATTATGAATGTTTTTGTTTCATTAAAAGTTCTTTATATTATGGAAGGCCTACTTGTATCTATAGCGTTCCTCCCGTTTTTTCATAGTCCTTAGTAGACTCCAGGCGCAACATGTCTTCAATCTAACCGTGTCTCCGACCGGTTTGAAAGAGCAAAAACTAGCTTCTCCATGCCTTGTTGCCACGTCTTTCGAGGTCAATTGTGCACCTGCCGTTGTTCTTGTCGGCAGTAGGGCCAACACCGTAGACGAAACAAGAATTTCCCCTCTACCGGCCGAGACTTTTATGTTAATGAGATCTTTAAATTCTTTTTCTTCTTCGATAGATGGGCAAGTCGTTGAAGCGTGCGTGTCTCGATTTGGCAACGGTGATGCAAGCAGATGCAGGGTCAAGTTGACGTTGGGTCAACAACTTAGGTGTGTGTGGACTGTGGAGGGGACTCTGTAAGACTTCCTATTTCAGTACAAAAGATGGTTGATGGAACCTGTCTTAAGATGATTGATGATAATCAGGAATTTTGCAAAGCACGTAACTACAGAATGGCTAAAGTGTGAATATCAATCACAAGTTTTTTTAACCACGGAACATCAAAATTAATAAGTGTCAGTCATCTAGATTGACATTAACTTTCCAGCTTCAGAAAGCATGCTAGGAAAACCACACATTTTCTTCTGTTCCTTCTATTTCAGAATAGTAGCACATATAAGTAGAATACTTTCTGAAGCTGAATTCGGATATGTCTATGTTTGGTAATAAAACTAATAGGAACATTATGTAAAATAACATGGTTATTCACTCATACAACACTATGTTAGTCACTTCAATTATTGTGACATCATTTACGGTCCAAGTTTGAAGATCTTTGATGAAATGCGAATTCGAAAAGTACAAAATAGTTGTTGTAAACTCATTAAATGTAAATGGCTCAACATGGAAAATAAAAGACGACTTTACTTAAGTACCTTCGTTAAAAAGCTTTTGAATAATCCTGACCCACCAGTCCTGATACGTCACTTCACTCCTCGATCTCACATCCATTCAAAGAATGTCAGAAAGAAGTCTCCCTTCGCCATGCCTCGGCATAGAACACCAATTTTTCAAAGGTCATTTATATTTAATGCAATTCATATGAGAAGAAGAGTTCAAACTATAAATAAATTCAACTATAAAATGAAAAAATTATTACTTTACAAACAGTTGAACTCAACAGGACAAACTCTTGAACCACTCTACACATTACATATTATAAAATTTACTTCTTTCTCAAATTCGTCTCATGAGCGTGCACTTTTAATTACCGAAAGAAACATATTTATGTAATCTCTCTGATAATAAAGCAGTCAATCACAATTAAACTAATTACTTCACTAGAATAAATCACTTTTGGGGCGTAAGTTGAGGTTACGTATATAGAATATCCACAGCTAGACTTCGCCATCAGTATCATTATTAATTTACTATTTGTTATTTTTCCTTGATGAAAGTCGAGTTATTATTATTATAAAAAATGGGCAACTATTTCAAAATGTCACTGTAACTCCCTATTTTGTAATTGAGTTCATCCTGTAGAACAGTGTATGAAATAAATAAATAAATAAAATACTTATATCTCCATTTCGAAAGAAAGAAGATAGTCGTTCAAAACAGAAAGATATTTCGAAGAAACCTACCATTAATCACTCTATATCTAAGAACTGAACAAAAATCTGTTTAAACTTCTTCGAGAAATGGAAGACAAAATAATTGCTATTTTAAATTGTTTCATTAAAAATATTGAACTTCGTAATCATTATCCCTATTCTTATTTACAATTATACTATAATTCCAAAATAGTAGGCACTAAATTCTTAGAAATGAGAAATGACGTTTTTGCCTTAATATGTCTCTTGCAGTGGCTTACAGAAATTATACTAAACAGATGAAGAAAAATGATATAGAATAAATATATAAATATATATATATAAATATAATAAATTATATAGAATCACAACCTTGACTACAATGTTTTCATTTTAATGCAATAATATTTTTTTAAATTTAGTGCCTACTATTATGGAATTGTACTATAGACACATACATACTCCATGGAATATATCATGGCTCACATTATTTTTCGTTTTTCCTAATAACATTCTGTCAATTTCTGATTGGACTTTCATATTATGAAATATTTTTTAAAGGTGTCACTGAGTGTAAAAGGGTTATTTCATAAATCTTCAAAATTTAGAGGTTAGTTGCAATAAGAAGAACTGAAAAAAATATCTCATTTAACAAATTTTTTACTACAATTAGTTCGCTCAATTTAGACCTAAAACAGTAATGAAATAACGAAAATTGCGACAGAGCTTGATTTTGGTGAAGACCTTTATTTTACCATAAAAAATAAAAATTTGAAAGTCCCAATCTGTCCCATGAGCGCTTCAAAAGTTATTCGGGGTCAAAGGTCAAAATTTCAGATTTTTTGAGTTTTTCTCAAAAACCGTAAGTTATATCGAAAAAATACTTCAGACCAAAGTTGTAGATCTCAAAATTCTCTACAAAAATGATTTCTATGATTTTTTTCTGTATCACCGGTCCTGAGATATCGGAATTGTAAAAGTCACGTTCTATGTATGCACAGGTTTCCACACCACGTGTTAGGTTAGGTTAGGTTAGGCGCGTTTTTTTATAATGATATATTTGATAATGTTTATGAAGTGTAATTGTCAGTTTGATTTCTTTTGATACTTTAATCTGATTCATATTCGTCATAGTTAACTTCAACAATCATGTCTTCTGCGATTTCTTCTTCGTCTTCTTCCTCTTCCTCTTCTTGCCGGATGTTCATAAATTGTTCAAATGATGATGTATCAGTTGTCTCTTCATCAGCATTACATGAATCATCCTCTGTTGTACTCAACTCAACATTTGAAAAAGAGTGACCTTGACAATTGGTATACGCAGGTGAACACTGTAACCCTACTTTTCTACAGCCGCATTTGGCACTACAACCTTTCTTGCAATTGCAAAAAATTGTGTTAAGGAGCAGAGGGGGAGCAAAGTTTTAATTGGTTCCAGAGTATTATTTATTAATTTCCAACCCCAGTCTTCAGGGTTAAGTTGATTTCCTTGCCAAGTCTGAACGTGATAATATACCCGATACAAGTGTTGAATAGCAGATGCCAATGTTGGAGGAAGACAAGATAGTTGTTCTTGCTTCTTGTTTCGGGTATTTTTGACAAAAGTTAAATATCTGTACTTATCAGTGCAATCTACTTTTTTTGGAGCTCCATAAATAGCAAGAAGAAATCGAATTCCTTTCGTAATAATTGTCTGAGGTGTATGTATATTTTCTGAAATAAAAAAGACATAAAAGAGACACGAACAGGCATTTTTACTTGCTTAAGTACCTGAATGTGTATATACGTGGCTAATGTGTGCATATTGCATAGAACGTGACTTTTACAATTGCGATATCTCAGGAACGGCGATACTTACAGAAAGAACCATAAGAACCATTTTTGTAGAGAATTTTGAGATCTACAACTTTGGTCTGAGGTATTTTTCTGATAAAACTTCCGGTTTTCGAGAAAAACTCGAAAAACCTGAAACTTCAACCTTTGACCCCGAGTAACTTTTGAAGTGCTCATGGGACAGATTGGGACTTTCAACTTTTCATTTTTTATGGTAAAATAAAGGTCTTCACCAAAATTTAGCTCTGTCGCAATTTTCGTCAATTCAATATTGTATAATGACCGGACTAAAAGATAGTATTTTCAACAGAAGAAAAGATATATCCTATAAATGTCAAAACAAAATAAAAAATTCAGTTGAATGGAATATTTTTCAAGGAAGTTTTTGGCTAGTGGTAAAAATCATTTGTTATCTTGGGCTAAATGCACTTTACAGAATATCATTTTCACAGTATGGTCGAAATGAACCATTATTAATCAATCAGTACTGTAACATCCCTAAACACTCTTGTTGATTAAATATCTATTTGAGTTTCATCCTACTTATTCTGCAACAAAAAGCATTGAAGTTGGGAAAGCTTTTGAAGGTTACAAACAAAACCAATAGACCAGTGAATGAAACACATACTTCTTTAACAAGTACTGTCTATTTTAAATCATTGCATGAAAGATACTATGTATGTACACAAAACTAGTAGTTGAACTTAAATAATAAATCTAAATAGTAAAAAAAACTGTACACAAAAGACCTTAACTCTACATGAGATTTATATGAAAAATAATTATACACATCCTTATTCTAAATTCTAGAAATATATTCTAGAAAAGCTCACAAGCATAAGTTTGACTCAGGGATAAATCAAATTGGATGAGAATGTCTTTTGGAAACAACGTTGATTCTACTACCTCTCATGTTACAAGTTCATCGAAATTTGTTTCGTGATTTAGAATTTAGATCATTACAAAAATAAAATCAGTAAATGATATTTTTGGAAGGAACGTTGAACAGAAAAAATGGTTCGTCGTACACATTTTAATGCATTTTCTACATTAGACATTTGATTCTACTTGAACTTTCATTAACCAGTTTTCATACTGATTAACAGGAAGTTTGAAACTTACTTGCTTTCCTTCCACATATATTTTTTTTTCATTTCAATATCCATGAGGTTTATGTAAACCAATTCAGGCTTGTCTCTATAACTCTTTTGTTTCTCCCGGCATCAAAGTGGAATTTTCGTAGTACAAATAGGATCACATGAAGAACTGATTTGAGCCTCCTAGAATTTTTTTCAAACAAGTACTTCACAGTAATTTCCTACCATAAGGGGATGTTTTGATGTAAAATGAAGTACGGAATACAAAGAAGAATATACTGGGTACAAAAGTTGGGGTAATTTTGCGTAAAACTGGGAATGCTACAAAAAATAGTTTTGATTCGATCAATAAACCTTTTGAACCACCAATATTCTAAATTGATACCAGAAGAGACGATAAAGTTATAGAGGCGAGTTCGAACTGATTTACAGCAAACTGATGAAAGAAATTGAAACCATCCCCCATTAAATGGAATCATTAAATGGAATCCAATTGAAATAGAATCCCAAAAAAACTGATACCTTGAAGAAAATATTCAAATGCTGTATTTTAAATGCAGCATGTCGTAGGTGAAAGTATACTATATTTTGCTAGCAACTGACTTTTCCATGCCCAAGTTTATTTTTCTTGATTATATTAAGAAGCTACATTACATGAAATGATTTGAGGTTTTTTCAAAGCATCTGAAAAGCAAATTGTTGACTGAGTGAATTCAGAAAGGAAGTTGAGAATGCTCTAGCATTTTCAACTTCCTGTGTGACAGTTTTTGATTAGTAAAATGTATAATTTCGTAAGCACATTGAGAATAAAATAAATGGATTATGCTTGAAGAAACTTATCCAAAGATTTTCCAATATCAGAATGCTACCAAATTGTCCTCCAAAAATATAACACAGGGGTCTTATACCCCTTTCAGAAAAATGCTATAAGTCACTTCGTTGCCCACAAATTCACCACTCAGAAGTTGCAACAAATAGTATACTTCAATTTATTTAAATATTTTAAAGATATTCTGAGAAAATGGCAGACTCAAAACTTGTGATCAGCCCATTTATTGTATACACTTCTCAAGTTAGGGATTTCTTTGCTATCCCAACTACGTTTTACTCATAAAATCATGCAACTAGACATTCAAATAATTTTTTAAAGGGGAATGTACAAACACAAGTAACAGTAGAGGCATAGAAACAAACGTCCAAATTTGTCATCTCAGACCTCACATAAAGTTTAACAGTATAAAATCTGCTGTGTAATCTTAGATAGAAAAAATCTCGTTATTGCACACTAGAAAAACTGTAAATCTTTTAGCAAAAATGAAAAAGTATACGACAATTACCTGAGGTAGTACATTTGTGAAAAAATATCGAAATGAAATTATAATTTCAAGCAGATCCAATTTTCATCTAATATAAAATGCTTGGAAGACTTCTAGCAGATGGGAAATAAATAGGTTGTGAAACAAGTGAAAAGAATAATGCTAGTGATATGTCGCGAAATATCGTGAATAAATAAAAAAATAAAACCTGTATTAAACGAGTATTTTGACGTAATTTTTTAAAAAGCTTATACCGTCTGAAATGGGTCGAAAATGACAAATAAAATGACAAACAAACCGACTCACAATTTCTTCGGAGCCATAGAGAAACAAAACCTTTATGAAACTCATTTTCCATATTCAATTCTGCTAATACTCTATTTCAAAACGTACAAGTAGTGAAATGTGGAAAACTAGACTGAAAGACTGACGGCACTGAGATTTGGTCAAAATTCATGAGATTAAGATTTGTCATTTTCGATCCACATAAGACATTTTATTAAACTATTCAAAATCACGATCAACCAAGTCTTGTTGCATCTTCGAATACCATAGTACGAGTAATAGTTTTATTTGCTGGTAGGCCCTCACTTCCATTAAAACTAATATTTACATATTTTTACACCAATGATTATGACAGTGATGGGAACTTTTTCGAATAAATAAAACATATATAAAGTATAGATATGGGACTGTTCTCATTTTGTTTTTATAAAACACCAAAATGTATATACAAGCAAGGTAAATCGAAATAATAAAACAAGTGTTGCAATGAAAACATCTGAAGTCATCCTCACCGAGGTATTATTTGAATGGATTCGTATTTTTTGAAAGACATTTTTTTGTAGGAGCGTCAATAATACTAATTTGAGTGACTTTTAAGCAGTAACTTTTACAACTATTTCTCAATAGGAGCAGTATTGTTTTAATAAAAAATAAATATTCTTAGTATTTCTTTCCATTATTCTTTGAATTGTTTAATATAATGGAATTGTTGAATCGTTACAACAAGAGCAATGACTTGAATATTTAACCACTCACTGTTCACTTTGAATTTACTTATTTGAGAAATATTATGAATGCATTTTTATAATCGTTATTGAATTTATAATGACCTACCCTGAATAACTATCAGATGTTTTCAAGGAAACGACATGTCAACAATTCAAACCCAAAACTCCCTTTCGAAAATTACTCCAGAATAAGATTAAATGTATGTCATGGGCATATCAATAAAAAATTATACTGTTCACTATCAAACATGACTCATACACTGAAAAATTGAAATATATGAATAAATTCTGAAATTCACCTTTTCCTCTACAGTTATAATGAATAAATATTGAATGCTTGATGAAAATAATGAAATATGGGAAAGCGAAGAAGAGGGAGTTGAAATGAAATTTTTGAAAAAAAAAATTACATCATATCTAAATAAGTTTTCCAACAGATTATCATAACTATGTAATATTCTATTCAAAGTAAAACCTTATTCTGAACTTATTGAATGTACATGACTAAATTATCAAGAGGCAAATTATGTTCTTGGATGCTTTTCAGGTTTTAAACCTTCCACAATATAAAAAATAAATAAATCTAAAATCTACATAATAAAGAGTAAACTGAAAATAGTCTAATCAACAAATTCAAAAATATGAAAAATAGAGATAAAGGTCCTAAAAATATGAGCGATAGCTCATTCAATTCGGAATCACCCCTAGAAAAATGTTGAAGGATTTTGGTGCAGTTAAAAAATTGCAATTGTTATTAACAAATTAAGATTGANATTTTGGTGTAGGTAAAAAAATTGAATGAATCGAGTCCCGTAGAAAAAAGTTTTATCACCTTTTTCAAAAAGTTATTCAATTGTTAACTAAAAAATGTTTTCCCAATTTCCGTTGGCATAATTAATGGATAAAAGGTATAAATAATTGGCCTATAAATTTTTAAACTTCGTGGAGCCCTTTTGACATATATACTTCATAGGATCCCCCAATAAAAGTTTATCAAAATTAATTAATTTGTTAATTATGATTTTCTATAACTATTGCAAAATGAAATATCTAAAAGTTGTTGATATTTCGTTTTCAATTGATATTTATCTATGTCTGTTTTCACAATCGAGATTGAAAAAAAATGGTATTTAGTTTTTCGTTAATAACTCAAAAATTATTAATATTTAGGCAATTTTGAAAAAAGCTTTTTTAAGGAGGGAATTTCCGATAAAAAAGTCCTCACCGCCGAAACTCTATCTCCATTATTTATAATTTTAATTTGACGTTGAAAATAGGGTTCCGCGAGGCTGTTATGGCATGCGCGCTAAAGAGAGTTTATCAAAAGAAATAATTTTTTTATAACATAAAATGTCATTTTAAAAAT
>WOGM01001357.1:0-10085 GCA_015342125.1 Leptinotarsa haldemani | reverse complement strand
GTTAACTCGCATATTCTATTCAGAATAGCATTCTGTGAAGTGTGACAGCTTTCCTTCTTCAAGCATTCATAAATATTTAAAATTACTCGCTGAACTTGAACATGTAAGTCCTTATTTTCAAATTCCGGATCCCTGTCGATTGACGCAGATTCCTCACACGTAATGTTATCATTCGTTTCAAAAGATCTCCAGAAAACCATATTGATGAAAGTACCCAAATACACTAAGATTTTCACAAAAATCGGTTTAAACAATGAGATTGGAACCTTTGGTGTAAAAGTTGAAAACTATTTCTAGAGATCAATTACCGTAACACCAAACTGATATTTTTGCACTCGACGCGCGTTTCGCTAACAAGGTAAGCGTCTGCAGGAGAAGCAAATTGATACTGAATCTGAAGACAAGGGTTAGCTGTTTATATACCTAAAGTTTTTTGATCCGATGTGGACTTCGTTTGTTGAATGATGATTATCTTAATTGATTTTTCGAAAATTAACCCGTGGAACCACTACCTGCAAATTAATTTGTCCGCTTTTCAATCTATTGCATCAAGCTACCGATGCATCCCGAAAAAGTCACTAGCTGTTTGGTGTGGATTATGGGTCGGTGTCATCATCGGGCCGTACTTCATCAAAGACGATAATGGCCGGAACGTTACTATGACTGGCGAGCGCTACCGTGTGATGATTGACGACTCTTTTTTGCCCAAAATGGAAGAATTCGACATGCCTGACATGCTGTTTCAACAAGACAGTGCCACATGCCACACGGCACTCGAAACAATGGACCAATTAAGAGCCGCCTTTGGTGAACAGTTTATCTCACGTTTGGGGCCCGTCAATTGGCTGCCTAGATCGTGTGATTTAACGCCTTTGGAATATTTCTTGTGAGGTCATGTTAAGGCCCATGTGTACAGGGATAAACCAGCAACGACTGACGCTCTGGAAACCGTTATTGAAGCATTAATACGTGAAATACTTGGCGATTCTGCTGTATAAAATCCTCTCTGTTATCAAATATCCTGATTGCATTATCACTTATCGGTATATCACGGCAACCATTTTCTTTTTCGCGAATTGGGGGAACAATGCGGCAGCCACCTTTTCGATCTAAAATGTCTAGATAAAATTATAGGCATTAAGTTTTTTTCTGATATGCCTTCAATGATTCACCGACTATTTTTTAAATATTCTAGATAATTTTATCGAAGCACATATCTTGTTTGGCGAGAGTGAGAAACTCAAAATCGTTAATAATAACAGCTGTGTCAAAATACTTTCCGTCAGTTGATAGGTACGATGTTCCATGTATTCTCAGGGATTAGGCGTACAGACGTTGAAGCGATAGCGGTCAGATAAAAGGGCCGATAAAGCAGGGATTTCAGATATCGATGGCAGCATGATGGATTGGTTTACGGATTGTAAATCACATATAATCTAACACAAATTACTGTTTGATTGTTGATTTTATAAGATCACACGTTTCTAGAAACTGGAAAAATGTTTTCGGTTCAATAACTTATGCAAGTCTAACCTATATTCAACTACGAAACGAAATGATGAAAAAATCTGTGTTCGAAGTAACGTCACAAAATATAAACTTCTCGATTGACTTGATGAACGCACTGTTTACCGCTGGTTTGCGAAATTTCGTTCCATGGATTTCAGCCTCTAAGATAAACCCCGAAGTAGTCGACTTACAGCAAGCCAGGACAAGGATTTGAGGATCCTGGTGGAGACTGACCCATCACGAACGGTGCGTGAGATAGAAAGGTCAAAAAGCTCTAAAAGTAGATGCCCCACGACTTGAAAGATTAACGGAATTCGTCACGTTTTGAGGTCTGTTCTTCTTTGATTTTACGAAATCAAAACGGTCTTCTTTTGGGTCGGATCCTCACGTGTGATGAAAAATGGATCCTCTTTGACAACGAGGGACGTTCAGAACAGTAGTTGGACAGCGATGAGCCCTCAAGACTCTTCCCAAAGGCGAAAACCAACCTGTATAGAGGTCAGCGGCTGCTTTAAGTCACTATAACTTTCTGCTGCCGGACCAAACCATCGTAGCAAAGTCCCATCGTGAGGAAATCGACGGAATGTAGGTATTGAAGATTGCGTCCGCAGCAGCCAGCACTAGCCAACAGAAGAGGTTCGATCCTGCTCCACCCACCATACTCTCCAGACCTCTCGCCAATCGACTAAAATCTTCTCGAACACTTTGATGACTTTGTCACCGGTAGAACCCTCGCCAATCAGGAACTTTATCGAATCCCGATTACACAATTTTCACAAATAATCGACTTGTGTTACTTCGGCAAAAGTGCAATGATTCAAATGGCGCTCATTTAGATTAAATTGAATAACTCACTGAGATATTACAGCTCAAAAAAATTTCTGAGACAAACTAATAACACTTTCGAGGTTTTTACTTAACACAGCCATACGTGTTTCGCTATTCAATACCTTTCTCAGGCGACTAAATTTTACCTAATACTGATTTGAATCATATGACCTATCTTCTCAAAGACTTACAAGTTTACCAATGATGGTTTGCAAATGCGGAATTGGTTAACGCATTCAAGAAACTACCCTATGTTCTTTTATTCTTTGGGAAAAGATTATCCCCGTTTGGCCAATATGAAATTTTGGGCAAGAACTACGAGTCAACTAATATACTCCTGATCTATCCGACACCGAAGTATCTGTATCGATTTTTATGAATTTGCTTGAATTGTTATTTGTCTGATAAGCCAAAACCACGTCTCACCCTTTCAAATAAGAAACGATGTTATTGGTGGGTTCACCGAAGCATGCCAATGTCCTATGGCTTTTATTATCGTTTCCTGAAATGGAACAGACTAGGTCTGGTGAAATTATCAGTTATTAAGTAGATAAAAAGCTGTGTGGCACGTAGCACCTGTTGAAACCTCATGTCGTTGGTGTTCAGATCCAATTCAGGCCAATTTTCAGTGAATCAGTGAGTCAGTCTGTCAGTCAGTCAGTCAGTGAGTCACTTAGTGAATCAATAGCTCAGTCAATCAGTCAGTCACAAAGTCGGTGAGTCAGTCAGTCAGTGAGCCAGTCAGTGAATCGGTCAGTGAAATATACAATCAGTAAGGTAGTCTGTGAGTCATTATGTCCGTCAGTGAGTGAGTCGGTGAGTCATTTACTCTGTCGGTTAGTCAGTGAATCAGTGAGTATGCCATCCAGTCAGTGAGTCTCTCAGACAGTCAATGAGTCACTCAGCAAGTCAGTGAGTCAATCTGTCAGTCAACGAGTCAGTCTGTCAGCCGGTTAATGAGTCAGTCAGTCAGTAAATCTGTCAGTCAGTCGGCCGCTCAGTCAGTGAGTCAGTCGGTGGGTGCCTCAGTCGGTGAGTGAATGAGTCAGTTAGTCAGTGAGCCAGCCTGTCAGTTAGTCACTGAGTCAGTAAGTCAGTCAGTAATTCAACAACTCGTGTTGATGAATGTTATATTCTGTGGTGACTGGAGGCATGAAAACTAATTTGACAGATATAGTTTCAACAAGAGGACCGTTATCAATTGTCACAGTTCGGAAGTCCCTATTTTTGTCGTAACAAACGTTTTGTCAGCTAACGCAACATACTACAATTCTGGGCATTGACTAATAGGTAGTAAGGATAATATAGACGATTTTTTCATGTAAATATTTGTAATTCATCTTATTTATACAAGTAATTAGGCTGAAATAGCCTATTTGGGTAATAAATAAATAAATAAATAAATAAATACATCATCACTATTATATGCGACAACTGGAAGGATGCCGGTTATATATCAAAGTCTCAGCAAATACTCTTGAAACTCAATCATATTTCAAACGTTACTTCAGTAAATGATCAGTAAAATGATCAGTTATTAAGTAAATAAGAAGCTGTGTGGCACCTAGCACCTGTTGAAACCTCATGTCGTTGTCGTTGGTGTTCAGATCCAGTTCAGGCCAATTTTCAGTGAATCAGTGGGTCAGTCTGTCAGTCAGTCAGTGAGTCAGCTAGTGAGCCAATCGCTCAGTCAGTCAATCACTCACAAAGTCGGTGAGTAAGTCAGTCAGTGAGCCAATCAGTGAGTCGGTCAGTAAACCAGACAATCAGTAAGGTAGTCAGTGAGTCAGTCTGTGAGTCATTATGTCTGTCAGTTAGTGAGTTGGTGAGTCATTCACTCTGTCGGTTAGTCAGTGAATCAGTGAATCTGCCAACCAGTCAGTGAGTCTCTCAGTCAATCAATGACTCACTGAGTAAGTCAGTGAGTCTGTCTGTCTGTCAATAAGTCAGTCTATCAGTCGGTTGATAAGTCAGTCAGTGAGTCCGTCAGTCAGTCAGTGAGTTTGTCAGTCAGTCAATGAGTCTGTCAGTCAGTCACCCACTTAGTCACTCAGTTGGCCGTTCAGTCAGTGAGTCAGTCGGTGGATGCGTCAGTCGGTGAGTGAATGAGTCAGTCAGTCAGTGAGTCAGCTTGTCAGTTAGTCAGTGAGTCAATAAGTCAGTGACTTACTGATTCAGTAATAACAAATAAAAATTAATTTGACAGATATAGCTTCAACATCCATCATCAATTGTCACAGTTCGGAAGTCCCTATTTTTGCCGTAACAAACGTTTTGTCTGCTAACGCAAGGTACATCATCAGTGGTATATGCGTTAACTGCGAGGACGCCGGTTATATATCAAAGTCTCAGCAGAGACGCTTAAACCTCATCATACTTCAAACAGTACTTCAGAATAAATATTGAATTAATATAACAAAATCGATGCAGATAACTATGCAAGTAATTTTTCATGCAATACATATCTTCGTGAAATTGTCCGACTCGCATAGTTATGTTTGCCCTTCCTTCGTGCCAGAAACGATTGTGATCGAGGGTAAACAAATGTAAACATATCACATGTATGCATTTTATGAGGTCACCCTATCATACAATAGAAGAATGAAAAGGCAGGGTTTTCAAAGCTACCGCAAACAAAGGATACGTGAACTGGATTGCCTCATATGACGCCACGATTTATTTTTTTCATGATACCAGCAATAAGGCGAATAACAATAATAATAGCGTTTATTGCCCAACAGTTTCCCATTTACAGAGCAAAGCGTACATGATTACCTTTCAGGCAACACAAAACAAACTGAAAAATAACAGTGAACAACACATCTGACACTAATATCATACCCAATGCTCCTGTTTTTTTTAAGTTGAGACAAATTGGTTCAATCTAAGTATTGTAAAATAATAACTGAATAGAACTGGCTCATAGCAGATGAAAATCCATTAAAATCCATTAGAATTAATTAATACAGTTTTTTGTTTGATTTCCACTATAAAGGGTTTCACAAAAACCGCTACCTCAACCGTAAACTCCGGTTTACGCTTGAGGGAGCTATTGCATAGCTAAACACGTAAACTCCTCAAGCGTTAACTCCTGTACAATAGCTTCCTCAAGCGTAAACCGAAGTTCCTCAAGCGAAACCGGAGTTTACGCTTGAGGAAGCTATTTTACAGGAGTTTACGCTTGAGTAGTTTACGTGTTTAGCTATACAATAGCTTCCTCAAGCGTAAACCGGAGTTCCTCAAGCGTAAACCGGAGTTAACGCCTTAGGAAACTATTGTATAGCTAAACACGTGAACTCCTGTACACTAGCTTCCTCAAGCGTGAACCAAAGTTCCTCAAGCATAAACAGGAGTTTACGCTTGAGCAAGCTACTGTACAGGAGATTATGCTTGAGGAGTTCACGTGTATAGCTATACAATAGCTTCTTCAAGCGTAAACCGGAGTTCCTCAAGCGTAAACCGGAGTTAACGCCTTAGGAAATTATTGTATAGCTAAACATGTGAACTCCTGTACAATAGCTTCCTCAAGCGTAAACCGAAGTTCCTCAAGCATAAACCAGAGTTAACGCTTGAGGAAGCTATTGTACAGGAGTTTATGCTTGAGGAGTTCACGTGTATAGCTATACAATAGCTTCCTCAAGCGTAAATCGAAGTTCCTCAAGCATAAACCGGAGTTTACGCTTGAAGAAGCTATTGTACAGGAGTTTATGCTTGAGGAGTTCACGTCTATAGCTATACAATAGCTTCCTCAAGCGTAAACCGAAGTTTCTCAAGCGTAAACCGGAGTTTACGCTTGAGGAAGCTATTGTGCAGGAGTTTACGCTTGAGGAGTTTACGTGTTTAGCTATACAATAGCTTCCTCAAGCATAAACTGGAGTTTCTCAAGCGTAAATGGAGTTTACGCCTGAGGAAGCTATTGTATAGCTAAACACGTACAATAGCTTTCTCAAGCGTACACCGAAGTTCCTCAAGTGTAAACCGGAGTTTACGCTTGAGGAAACTATTGTACAGAAGTTTACGCTTGAGGAGTTTACGTGTTCAGCTATACAATAGCTGCCTCAAGCGTAAATTCCTTTACAATAGCTTCCTCGAGCATAAACTCCGGTTTACGCTTGAGGAAGCTATAGTATAGCGAAACACGTGTCGCATGTTTCCGAAAAACCCTTTATACTGGAAATCAAACAATAAACTATATCAATCAGTTTTTGTAATATTAAAATAATGTCCATTCGTAGTACATGATAACATACACTTGTAAAACAATCTATATATTGACATATATTTTGAGAAGCACAGAATCTCAGTACGATTATACTCCTATACTTGTGTGTGTGTGTATTGTTTACTGGGTATGTGGCAAACATTATATTTGAGGAGCATTAAAATCCGTAAATGTACAGTTGAATGATAGTACTTGGAAAGAGGATAAAAAACAGATAACAACATCACATTTAGAAATCAGACCAGATCAATATCAGCGTGAAATGGAACCAACAGAAAATTCTCAATGAAAATCACGCGATTCGATAAGGAATGTACTTTGACAATCTGTATATGAAAAAAAAAAGAAAGCAGAAATGCTATGGAGCCTCAGAAGTCATACGTTGTATTTCAACTTTTTTTGGTCTGAAGTGCCGGAAATTCGTTGCGACTTTTTTCATCGAAAAAATATGTTAAATACTCTGTAATAAACATATCCGTTTAAAACATCACGCTGTTTTTCAATCAAATTACTCAATTTTGCAATTGATATTTGAAAAAATCAATGAAAGATCCATAAACAAAACCTGCAACTTATTTTTTTGTTTCAACTGAAAAGGGTATACTTTCCAAATACTTTCTAACCTATTTTGCCCCACAGGATACCCCATTTTACCCCATACATAAGGTAAGATGGAGTTTTTGTAATACTTCTTAAAAATTCCTCTTCTTATGGTAAAAAAGTTGTACACTTTTACAGGATTATTTTTAATCGGAGTAGATCATTCAATCTCAACATTGGTATAAAATTTGATTTTCTAGCTTTTCTGAAAAAGCTAAAAAAATCCTTACGAGCCCCACTTTCCCCCACGAGAAGAGGTAAAATTTCACCTCTTTCAGTGGTAAAATTTCACCTATATTGTATAGGAATCCTGTTAATAATGAACGGAAAATCCACATGACTCACCTGGAGACTTTTCCTTGCTGTTTCCATCGTTGAAAGGGGACATGTATCGTGGACCGCCTGACAGAATTGGCGAACCCCAGAGATTTCGGCAGTACGTGGCAAAACCAGCCGGCGATGGAAATTGTAATGGAGAACCGTTACGTTCGGCAACTGCAACGATACAAATCAATATTGAATAGTATGTTTTCACGTTTGTTTTTGTTTAACACTATGCTTAAGTTCTGGAGGTTTTGGAGGCTCGATTTAATGAATTTTGATTTATCCACAATAAAAGAGCAGCGAAACGATATAAATAGATTGATATAGATAGGAAGGTCGCTCTTTCACGATATTTGTAAATTGGCCAAATTCATTTACAAGAGTATGTAAGATCATTGTTTTCCAGGGCACTGGATATGCAAAAAGGACAGCATTCAATGGCCTCAACGGTCATCAGATTTGAGACCCCTTGATAAAACAGAATTAGCATCTTTGAAAGCATCCAAGTATTTTATGGTTATCAGTGAGAGTATAACAAGGAACAGAAATGGAGACCCTTTTTGGCGGGTACTCCCAATTTCATGAAATTCTGAAAACTCAGTAATGTGAAATGTAAATTAATCAATGAAACACGGTGCAAAATGATTTTTCTTGTATCAGTGAAGCGAGAAAATATTGGAAAAATAATGGATTTTTTTAAAAACAATGTGGTTATCCTGGTGACATGTGTAATGTATCCAAATGCATCAGTCATTATGATATATTCATATATAGGGAGGGCCAAGTTTTTTTCAACGTTTCCTACTTTTGTAAATTTGATGTAAAAAGATTTTTCTGTAGAAAATCTGCATCGAATGAATTTCCGCATTTTCTTTGCTATCAACACTAATTTTTCATGATTTAGCGCTTTTTTCATGTTTTACCTGCTTGTTTTATTCTGTTCCTCTATATATTTGGTCTCACAGCATTTTGTTGAACATATTTCCGTTTATTATTTTGCAAACAATGGTATACTCCATTACGAAACGGGTATTACTAATTCAACGGTAGATGCGCTATTATTACAGCACAATTGTTTGATAGTTTTGTTAACCTTAAATAAATGACTAAACTATTAATCAAATTCAGGAAGACAACATCAATGGTGAATAGAAAAAAAACACCCAAATTAAACGGTGGGATGGATTCAATATTGATTCCTAATGGCTGTACCAATTTTGGAGAGTTATAACTCAGCAAAGGTTGGAGATAGTTTGGTGGTGCTCGAAGAGAGATGGGCCATGCCACAATGACCCTGAAAAATGTTTATTTATCTAATATAATAATCTCGGAATAAGCTTTAATATAATTGTTTAATGAAATAAATTGATGAGTATGTTTCAATGTGAAGTTCATTTTTTCACACGCAAATAAAAGTTTGATTTCAAAAATAATAGTTTATTTCAAAATATTGCCACAGTTTTGATCGATCACACTGTATAGTCGAGGAATCATCTCTAGTATCAGATCGCGTTTCATCCCAATTAATTATTGATGTCTAAGCCCATAAGTGATATAAATCTACGGAACAAAATCGGCTCCATCATTGCAAGAAGCAGATTATGCTTTCGATAGATGCTTTCCTTCTCCATAACATAAATTGATTATAACATCCAATCATCTAGACTTAACTGGTCAAGAAAGATTCATTCCACAAACCATGCGGTTTTTCCCCTGAGCACTTACATTTCCTAAATTCAGTTATAATTTGATGATGCCCAGTTCACATTTCGACAAAAACACGACAAGTTAACTAGCTATCATTCTCATATAACAACCCTCAAAAGTTGATGAAACTTGTGAAAGTTGAGAATTAACGAGGTCTCACCTTTAAAAGTGCGATTCCTGGTAGGAAAAGACGCGTTGAAACCACAGCTCAGAAACAAAGCATTGATGCTGTATTGTAGGGAAATCACGAATCTAGTATACTGTCATGAAATAATCAGCCTGAGCTAATTCATCCCACAACGGTTTCGTTCGAAAGAAACGTTTTCACACAGTATATTCCAGAGATTATCTGCTGATATTTATTCGTGATAAACGTAACTACAAATGCGGCCTGACCTACAGATGGCGGTAGTTGTTCGAAAAATATCACTGTATTAAAAAGTACACAGTCTATAAAGCATATGCTTCAAGTTTGAAGACGCTGCGTTGTTCGGTATTTGTTTGGCAGCCATTAATAGGGAACGTTTTCGATGAATTTGTGAAAATGGAGAAAATTGGTCATCGTTATGTAATAATATTATTATGTTTATTAAGAAACGGGTAGCTACAGTACAATTCAAAAAACAAAACCATAAACATAGAAACCTCATAATAATCAAGCTGGTTGTATGAGTTGACTGTTTTTTCAGATATTGAGTCGAATACAAAACAAAACAGAAAAGGAGAGAAAAGAATTAAAAAGATGAAAAGGATAATAATTTCAACATATCTTTATGTATAATAATACAATTTCCTGAACGTAATGCATATATGCATGTATATACCGGGTGTCAACGAATCTATTAGACAAGTCATAATTTCTAGACTATTAGGTGTATCAAAACGAGATTTGGTA
>WOGM01001356.1:0-10087 GCA_015342125.1 Leptinotarsa haldemani | reverse complement strand
TGTTGACTTGATTTGGTTATCTGTACTTATAGTTTGTGAAAGTATTTTCTCCTAAATCAAAGATAAGCAAATACATGAGAATAATTTGCTGTGAGAAAATCTGGGAAAACCAAAAATATGAAGTCATGTAAGAAATGCTGTTTGACAATCATCTTGACTATATTTCCTCAAAAGAAATTATTACATAAACTTCTTGAAAATCTCTGATTTCAGTTGAAGTCTTCTTCCATCACAAGGGTGAATGATTAGTGTGTCATTTACATAATTCCACTCGATTAAAAAAATCGGACTGTTGTGTAAACGTAGTGATTTTTCTTTTCGTTCAGACAACACTGCAAGAAAGTAATGACATATATTCAGATATTAATAAGCAAGGGTACAGGGAACGAAAAGTACGTACTTGAGCAGTCTGGTCTTTTGTTTTTACCCTTTAAGATGCGACGCATTGAATAGGGGAGACGTGAAGCAAATATGCAAGTTACAACCTTCCGTGCACACCTCCTGTTCGTAAGATTACTTCTATGCTGATATTTCTGCATGGAAGATATTTATAATGTCTTGCCTTTTTTGAACGATTAAAATTACATGAAATGTAGAATGAATTTGCTAGAAATATCTAGAATCTACATATTTTCCACGTCGAAAGAATAACACTCTGAAATTTCAACGGAATAAAATTTTGAATGAAGACTACATAAGTATAATCCTGTCTGGCAAATTAAAAAATAACAAATGAAAATGATCCATTGAGACCAATACAATTTGAATTATGTTTTCGTTCATGAATACATTTGTTTCTCTGAATCATCTCCTACACTTCTAGTTGGAATTAAATACACCGCTCAAAACGCTCAAAAACACTTACTGAAGCAAACTAAGTGTGTATCATTCAATGTCAGATTTGAGAAAACCCTCTATGTATGTAACCCTAGTAGCAACAAAGGAAAAATTATAAATCTAGAAATGAATGGTTGAATATTGATTATCAGTTTTGAAATATAAAAATGGGCATTTTCCCAGGCCTCGAATTAGTCATCAAACGAAGTCACAACTCAATATTCATCTCTCTTATTTCGGTAGTTTCTTCCATGAACTTTTTTATCATTGAAAAAAATCGAGTCGTGAGTCTAAAGTCTGCTTTATTTCCCTCTAACTGATAATAGCCATGGTATAATTACCGTCCATCTGTAACTTCCAACCGGCCCTTCGCCTGCTTTGTCTAATACTCACCCCCATAACGCACCACCTGATATTTTTTCTTATTCATTAAGAGTATATCACCGGTGGGAATAATTTCTGGGTGATCACATCGCATGACGGACCGGAAATGCTCATACACTCGCGACTTACCGGAAGTTCATCTTGCATAGGGCCATATGCCACCACAGTTACGTCATGAAGAGTGAGAGATAACCTCTGACTTCTAATTGATGAAATTATAGGTGTATCACCTGTTTTTATATACGTGTAATAGTATTGTTGTACATGGAATTTAATAATTCATTAAAATATTGAAAATAAAACAGTGAGCGATAAAACAGATGGAACAGATGAATCATTTCGAAAACAATTCAAAAAGTAGTAATCTGGTAGTTTAGTATCAAACACGCCAGAAGAACCTATTGTATAGTGAACTACGTGTTGCGGGTTTATAATCTTTCATGTGAAATTTCACAACAAAGGTTTATTCACTACGTAAGCATATTCTGTTTTTTTGTGACTCAACCAAAAACCGTATCCGTTAACAAACATATTGGTCTCAATGCAGCGATCTTCCCTAGACATCCTTTTATTAGGGGACGACTACAATTTTGAATTTTTCCTTGATTCTGGTTTTAGACTTGTGATTTCTGAACCAGGGAAGTTTACACTAGGAGATACTTGCTTATAGCTTCCCCTTTTTTTGGTACTCCTCAGTATTGGTTTTTAAAATATTAATTAAGGCCTGTTAGATTTTTGCGAGTACATTATTTGGAGCTGTTCCATTTCAGATATTCATTCCACCAAGTAATATTCTCATTCGATTTCTAGTTAACTGTGTGATAGTGCTTGTTCCCAGATATATCTTTAATAGGCTTGCTGTAAAATCTCCCATCTGGTCGCAGTAAATTTTTATGTTTAGGGTCTCATAGACTCCCAATTTTTTCCCTGTAGTTTTTATAAGATATATCTTCAAATTATGAGACTTTTCCATTCCATCATTTTGTATCAATGATCTGAACAACTTTACATTTCTAAATTACTAGTACCTATTCTAACCTCTTTTACTCGTTTACATGAGGAGGTACGAGTATATTGCCCACATTTATTTGCCATAAGAAACTGTAATTAATGCTCATCTTTCTCGTTGTTGTTGGGGCTCTCCCGGTTCTGTAACATATCATATTCAGTACGCTATATACCCCAAATAAAGAAGCATCCTCTGATCACATCGCATGTGAAATGGACTGGCAGAAATTGAAATTTTTTTCAGATATTTTCTTACTTTCCATAAAAATTTACAGTTTGTTCAACAGCATTTTCCAAATTAACTGACAACTACGATCTTTCTCATTAATTCAGCACGCACTTGTTACGGTTCAATATATCTTGAAAATCTGCGCTTGCACAATGTACAATTTGACTCAGAGCCTCTTTAACATCTTTCTTGTACTTTTCATCAATCTTTCTCCAGTTCACTGCCTCATCTACGAAGAACAACCTGTCAGATATTATTACAACATTTTATAATGAAAACCTATACTTTCATTGTGAAAAAAAGCCTTTTACATAATGAAATTGAGACAAAGGAAATAGCCAGTACTAACCGGCTACTACTGATAAGTAGTACTCTTTCAATACCAAAGTTCAAAGTTCAATAGTTCATTCTTCAGTTTCCTAATCATTAATGAATCAACTCAGATTGTCAATTCAAAAGATATAGCCGAATGATAGTAACTTTACGGATCAAAATCAATCCTCCACACGAACAAATTTCACATTCCACAAATGAAAAAAAAGTTTTTCGTCGAAGGAGAAAATATGTAGTGTCATTCAAATTGAATAGTTTTGTGGGCCTAGTAGTGATATTCTACCTTTTGTCGTTGTCCACTTATTTCCCCTGTTTCTTTTTTGATGACTTTCAATCCCATTTTCTTAGAATATAACTTCAACTTCAATTTGACACATTTTATGAGACACACAGTAAAGAACAAATGTCAAGTAGGTGATTTATCTCGGAAACGATATTTTTTATTGTATTGAGGTGTCTTTTTATTGGGAGTTTTATAATCTGACTCGAGGGATGTGAGTGACTTTTAAAAAGAAATGTCCTAAACATTTTGATGTTTATTATATTCTTGTGGTTATGGCGTGTCGCAATTTTGAATTTACGTTTACTTGCGTGATAAGATTTTTATAGTTAATTCACATCTAAGAGAAAAATGCCGTTTTATCGTACCAGATTCTGGTTTACTAGCATATTTTTGAAAAGGATGTTTCATTCAATCGTGTTTAATATCTTGTATTATACTGCTCTTTACTGTTGCTCGTGGAGGAGCAGGTGGTTGGCGAAGATCACGATCGAACAACAAATAATGATTTCTATAAATAAGATAACATAATATTCGTACCTGAAAGCTGTCACACTCAGGTATCTATCTACACACCGACAAGGTTCGGGATCAATGAATATAGCCCGAAAATAAAAAAATAGACAAATAATTTTCGAAATCCTGTATACTTTTTGTGAATATCTGGCTAATATCAAAATAGATTGATAATGTGCTAGGGCTAATAACATGACATAATATCTTTAAGTTCAATTTAGGACAGATTAATTTGGGGATGAACTATGCGTCCAAAATAACACTTGTGACATACTGTATGCAGTACTGGATTCGCCAGAAGAAGTGAAACACGTGTTGAAGTTTTGTTAACTGTTTGGTGAACATCCCACAATCAAGTGGAATATCACAAGTGACACTGGTCAGAATTCAAATGCACCCTCAATGAAATAGTCAGTCATTGCGGAAATCATAATTCTTCCTTTTTGTGAGCTCTTGATGACGTGACATGAAACTTTCTGGTCACAAATTATGCTCCTTCATCAGATTCACCCCGGCTCCGACATATTCTGCAATAATAATTAGATAAACTCCTTTTTGAAATATAATATTTTTATGATTGCTAATTTGTATTATTTCATTTTTGATCCGATTTACAAAAATAGTATTCCCCAAAATATTCAATTCTGGGATGAACTTTGATTTTGTTTTATCCCTTGTTGAGCTGGACCCCTTTTCATTTCATTAAATGATTTCAGTCTCTTGTAAACCGTATATAACTAGCAATTAGCGATACCCCTTGTGCGGTTTGATGTACACTAGCATGCATATTCAATGTTATTGACTTCCATAACAGGTAGGTAATATGATTCGAATTTCTGAAGGTTGATTAAAATGTAAAATATTTGTTACTTTTTCACAATGATAATGTAATTCCATTTTGTCAATAATTTTTCAACGATTATTTGTAAACAGTTAAAAAAATAATGAATAATTTTAACTGAAAAAATGGAAGATGGGGGATAATTCAAACGTAGAAAGATTTTGGAAAAAAAAACAATGAGTATGATACATTTATGATTTTATGTATCATGCTTTCATATACCATTATAATATGAATCTTAATGGTAGGTATGCTACACAGTCTATTGAATATTCCATTTCCAGATCAGAACAGACCTAATTATTTTCAAAAAAACTACGATAGTGAAAATTTCGCGTGACAATTAACTTCTTTGGTGAGCCCACAAATAATATGGTCGGTTTTTTGAAAACAAAGATTTGGACGTAGCCTACAGAACAAACAATAATTTGAGCAAATTCAATGAAAACATTAACGACAAAATGTCTGTGTCAGTTGGGTTGGGAGTATATAACTTGACTTGTGGTTCTTGTTGCAAAATTTATATTGGCCAAACTTGGAGAACTTCATCCCAAAGAATAAACGAACACAAGTCGTTTTTGAATGTGAGGAGCCATTTAAAGTTTGTACACCATCATTCGACAAAAGAACACGTGTTCAATGAATTTGGAAGAGAAAGTGTCGAAACTCAATGAATAGAAATGAATGTATTTAATAATCTGGAACTATTTTTCAATGATCAAATAGATTTCAATGATTCTTCGATATTAAATTCGTTTTGTAACTTGATTAGTTGAGGTAATATGACGTGTCAGATAGTATATGTCCAGTTTCATGAGTTTGTTCCTGAAGTTATAGAAATTTATTATATAGTGTATTTATTAGGTATTAATTCGTCAACTTTTGCGTACTATTGAGAAAAAAGCTCTTAATAAAATATAATTCGAATACATTATAATGTATTTTCATCAAGTATCGATTCCATCACAACCAGATATAACTGAGATTTTTAAATGACAGTCAATTTTACTGTTTTTTAATTCAACTTCTTGGAGAGAATCTATAAGACACGACACATGTTAACAAACTACAGGCAATGTTAATACTAGTTATTCATTATTAATATATTCTCAGATAATAGATCGCAGGGATCCGACAATGTTCCCCAAAGGGCATCAAAATCAGATCATTGCAAAACATTCAATTCGTACTCATATATTATATTTAGCAGAATCGCTATTTTTTGCCAAATTTCTGTTCTCTATTGTAGAAAATTTGTTTGCGTATTCTATTCAAATGAAAACGTTTCTACAAATCAGGATCACTTGAATATTCTCTTACATCTGTAAAAATTCAACAAAGATAACTTCATTCACGTTGTCTTAAAAAATTCTGGTTGAAAGATTTGATTTTCCAAAATGCTGAAACAGACATTATTTTTCAAGGTGAATTCATCACTAAACAATATATTGGTCGACAAGAATTCATGTTCGTCCAGCTTTCTAATTTCATCACCACATTCAAACCTGCGATCATCTCCACATAACTCGTTTTATCCACAATGAATGTTACTTTTTCATTTGGTACCATATTTTTTTGTATTGTATTACTTCATTCGTTTATGGACTGCATAGTATACTTGGGTGCCAGATTACATTGAATTATGTAAATTACTAGTAAAGTTCAAAGACTCTATAGGGCAGTGTATAAATGTCATCGAACGGTATCCTGTCTTTGTCATAGTCTCGTGGTGATTATCGCCTTATTTCATTCCCTTGTTTCCTCATTATACACTTCCTTTACACTGATTTTTCTCAGCAAGGGTTTACTTTGATTTGTTTTGTTCCTTTCACAAGCGAGTTCAGGATATTAAATAATTATTCCTGCCATTATGTTATTAGTGCGTCTTCGGAAGTGCACATTAATGAATATAGGAAAATAAGTAGAGTGAAAGAGGTGTATTTTATTCAATAGAGGTCCAGTTGACGATATATTTCATCGCTTGGAGATTTCTTTAGCGAATCAACTATAATATATTTATTGATATAGGATGCGTCTTTACTATTGAACTAAGTAAAAACATATTTTCAACAGTCGCCCACCCCCATTTCAATTCCAACTTGTGAAATATATGAAAAGTGAAATTTAACATTAAATTTCCACATTATTTTCTATCAAAGTATGAAGAAATACTCTTGAAGAATATTGATTGAAAAAAACAAAGGAAATATACTTGGATATTATTTGTGGGTGCGTGAAAATTTGCGAATAAATATTATTCTATTAACCACGGAATAGTAAGTAAGAACACTGAGATATTTGGTAATTAATTTCTTTCGTGCGCGAAATTATAACTTCCTTCTCCTTGAATGAATAAAAGTAACAAAAAAGCAAATCGCTACCCGACGAAGCCATAATTTGACTAATGTATATTTCACTTAAACAGTAACTTTAGGGCCCTCATCGTTCATATAATTTCCTCCCAAGTCTTTAAAACGTATAATCTAGCAGATTGTCCTTCGTTTGTCATTAATTTCTTATGACGAAAAACGACGTATTTTTCATACTGAAAACCTATTTCTGGATTATCATACGTAATGATTATGTGAGAGAGTACGGTTTGAGGTTAACTAATTGATCTGGTCAGTTTAAGAAAGATATATTATTCCACGTTAGCCATTTTAGGAAATTTACATTGAAATGTGGAATGCAATGTGGCATGTATAAATGTGAACCAATATGTTGAAATTTTATAACAGAAAACATTTATTTTCTCCTACGAATTCTATCACTCGAAATAAATTAACATTCAAATTCAGAAATATTGAGTTCAAGTCATTATTAAGAATATATTAGATTTTTCGTTACCCTTGCAACGATTTACAATTTTTCCTTCCAAAATTATACTCATCAAGATGTTTCAAATATGTTTCGTGAATGCAGAGAATGCTGAATCTGAAGCTACGTTGATTAATATTGACAACTGATATGATTTTTGCAGAAAACGGATCCTCGAAAAACAGTATGTCAATGCCAAACCAGTGTTTTTAATAACCAAATTGTAGTATTCGAGATATGGGGTCAGTTTCATTAAAAGTAGCACTTCATTTCCTGAATGAAACTTGGACAATTGTAAAAAACAGTGCTTCCTTCTTTCCCTACTTCCCGTCACACTTACAAAGTACGCCTGAAATTGCCAGGTCAGAACCGTGACAAAATTTATGAATGAAAAATGAATGGAAAAAGTTAATTGAATTGTCTTCACATATGAAAAAGTCAATTACCTAGTCACATCCGAGACTTCCCTCTACCTAAAATTGAACTAAAACGTAAAACCGGAAGAATCAGTGTCGTCAAGAAGTGTAATTTTTCACCGGAGATCAGCTCATTGATCATTCAGTGCCGGATCAGTTTTTTTTTTAATATGAGCGTTCCTAAGTGCATACATTTTTGTAATTATATTTTAGGTATTGTTTTCAATTCTAAACGGAAAAACTGACACAACTGACAAAAGTTGAAATATTTTTTGAAATTTTCCACTAATTATTAAAAAAATAATTGAAATTTAACAATTTGGTTTGTAACATTTTTGGAATGTTTGCTTTCGTGGAAAACATGAAATGAACATTCAGAATAAAATCACCTCCTGCATAATGACTTGTTGCTTTGATGAACACTCGCAAAAATGTGTATAGCAATACTTTTTTATGAAGATAGGAACTTTATAAGAGGAGAGCGGTAATATCACTAGTTCATGTAGATGTCTTTAGTTATTATTTCTGGAACCTTGAATATTACTGGAGTTTTTTCTTTTTTTCTCAACACCAAACCGTTATTTTAACACCTCGACACGTGTTTCGATCACCAAGTGATCATCTTCAAGAGAAGAGATGTTTGATCTTCCTCTTCAAGATGATCCCTTGGTGATCAAAACACGTGTCGAGGTTTTGAAATAAGGGTTTGGTGTAGGGCTAAAAAAGAAAAAAAAAACTCCAGTGAAATTTATTACTACACCAAAGGTTCCAAATAGTACATCACAAGTTCTGGAACCTTCTAGATATCCAAAAAGTTATCCAAAATGTTTCGGAAATTGAGAAACTTGTTATTCAAGTATTCTGAGAGAGCTGGGATAACAAGTATCTTGGTCAGTTCAATTGAGCTACTAAAACTCTTATTTAAGAATTCGTAGCAGATTTTGTATATAAGAAAATTTATTTTCGAACGTGACCTGTATAAATGTGACAGAATAAAGGAATAAAACCTACTTAGTTTTTTAAAAATCTTTATAATACAGTAGACTCCTGAATGCTTTTGCAAATCTGAAAATAATAAAGAATTGCAGAAAACTACAAAAATCACGTTTTGAGCAGCCCTCTTTTATATACCAACCTCTTCAAACTAACATTGTAATCTAACCCTTTCAGATTACATTAAGGCGAAGTAATTTTCGAAGAGCGGAAAGTGTTACAATTCGCTTCTGTAAATAAAATATTCAGTATACAAGGTGTTACAAACGAATCTGAAAAAAATCCTACGATTTCGTATTGAGTGGAATACGTTTATATTTAAAAATAATGTTTGAAATATACAAATAAAATCACTTTACTTCAATGACATTTTTGCTTATATCGAATAAACAAAGTTATCTTTGCTAGCAATCTGGCGTTTGAAGAATCAAAATATAATTTTCAGTTTCGGAGATATCGAAGTAAAATTTTCTCAACTAAACTCCGGATTCTCGCTTACACCTCTATCTCAAATTCGCCTTATTCAATTGCGTTGTCATTTTAATAAGCATATCCGGTGTGAATTTTTCGTTTTCATTTAATTCTGTAGCTGATCAAACAAGTTAATTAACCCATTACCTAAATGAAGCGAACTTATGAGAATTTTATTTTTAGTTTTGTTTCACACAGACTTAAATGCTCCTTCCGTTTTCTTTAATTCTAGTTGCGGATAAACATCGTTAGCGGCAAGTGTGAATGTATGACGCGAAGTCATTATTTTAACTCGCGTATTATTAGATTGTGATCCTGCTAAGTGCCCCTCTAGAACTTGTTAAATCTCGGATCTGTTACTGTTCATTTCTTGTCTGAATAACTAAAGTGACAGACAATTGAAACGAATATTTTTTGGGAAAAAATTTACACGTTTACTATGACTCTGAAACGAACAATAATTTCATAAGAGGTTTATTTTTTACTTTTCGATATCTGTGTGAAAGTGGATCACAAGCATAATTATCAACGAAACTTTAAAAATAGAATATCCTCATCCTCATTTTGAATGTCACTCAATTACTAATCTAGTTACGGTATTGATGCTTTTTAGTATTCATCAAAATGAGTTTTATATAGTATAACAGGAAGTTGAAATTTTGTTTTATATGGTACCTAAATGAAGTCTATCGAAATTATGAGACAGAAGTGAGAAGTATATCAAAACTTTATTCCAGGTTTTTTGGCTGTAGCTGACTGATGTTTCGTCTACGACTGCGTAGACATTATCAAACACAATGAGCCAACGGACGTATTGTTCTGATCGTTCTGTTCCGAATTATTCATAAACATTTCTGTACATCTCAAAAGAACAAATAATGAATGTTTGAAGGTGATTGACAATGTTTCATGATGAATTTCACTGGTTCGGACTTCCATTGTCTCCTATTTTGAAATGATTT
>WOGM01001355.1:0-10087 GCA_015342125.1 Leptinotarsa haldemani | reverse complement strand
TTCTTGATAACAATAATTTTCAGCCAGGCAACCAGCATTACTCATATGATGGTTATCAGTTGACTAATCCTTCAGTTCAGCTGGCGATTTATCAAAATAATTATTAGCGCTATCTACTCGCCAGAAGTTGAACTTTTCGTCGCACTTTGAATTGACTTAAAGATATCTACAAGTATCTTCACGAACTGATTTCTTCGAAATTATTATACATATATACAAGGATAACAGAAAGTAGCATTTTCGAATGCTACACCACCGCCTTCCAAAAAATAAAAATAGACCAGAGGGCTATTTTTCTAAAGTGATGAACCTTGTGATCATAGTATCTACGCGTACTATACGTCCTTGAAGAGGAAACCTTTTTTTTTTTGAAATACATAATAGGGGACTGTCAAAATCGGGCTGGGTCAAAATCGGTAAGTCTTTCACAAGTCATCTATAAAGAAAGGAACGAGGTACATATCACTAATATCATTAAATATATATATACATAATATACATAAACCTTAAAGTAACTGTACATTGACAAAGATAAATATAAAACATTTTCAAAAGTGTTCTCTAATTACTGAAAGATGCTTCAACCTTTCATCACATTTATACGGACACATCTGAATTTGAACCAAAGTATTCCTTCAGATCCTTAATATGCCATTCGCCTCCTGGCGAACCATCGACATTTGTCAAAGAATATATTAAATTGGAAATTTTTCTAGCTACAGTGCACAGAATGTATTTGGGAGCCAATTTGGCCGAAAATTGATTAGTCGCGTCCGACTGCACTTTGTTTTTTCGCCAAACCTTGTCTCCAACTTCGAAAGAACTAGCGCGTTTACGCAAGTTGTATTGTGCTGAATTTCTCTCATAAGCATTATGAAGGTTTTGACGAACCTTCACAAACACTTCAGACAAAGAATCCAATTCTGAACAGTATGTGTCCCTATCGCCAGGAAGAAGTTCAATATCACTCGTAGATTGTACTTCTCCATAGTATCTCCCCGAGAGTGGAACGTGTCGGCCAAAATTCAAAAAAGTTGGGGAATATCCCGTAACCTCATGTTTTGCCGTGTTTATTGCATGAGCAATCTTTGGCAATTCTGAGTCCCAATTTCTATGGTCATCAACATAGCATCTAATCGCGGTACCCACAGTTTTATTCATACGTTCAACAAAATTGCATTGTGGGTGATATCGCGCATTAAACCATATTTTCTGAACCTTATACTCGTTTGCTAATTTTTTGAATACGGAGCCAGCAAACTGTGAACCGTTGTCTACTATGATAAATTGGGGAACACCAAAAATCAAAAATACATTGTTCTCCATGAAATCGCAAATGTTCTTTGCTGTAGCATTCCTTAAAGGATGTAAAATTACATACTTGGTGAACCAATCACCGATAACAAGAAGGTGAGTATATCCTTTTTTCGAACGTGGAAATGGACCCATCAGATCAGCAGCAATAATTTGCCACGGAAAGTTCACAGTCTTTTCTGCGCCCATGAGACCCATTCGAGGTGCAGATGAAACTTTTTGAGATCCACAAATTTTACAGTGACGAATATATTTTAAAATATCCTGCCGCATTTTTGGCCAGTAATAAAGTTCTTGTATCTTGCCTAAAGTTTTATAAAATCCAAAGTGAGAGCTAGTAGGTGCATCATGACAACTGCGAATAACTTCGGACCTATCGCTTTTAGGAATCAGCAGTTTCCATTCCTTAGAGTTAGTTTTCACTGGAACCTGTGAAGGAACTAACTTATAAATTTTTTCATTTTCAATTTTCCATTGTGGATAGGAATCTGGATCACGTCGTATTTTTTCCTTCAAGGAAACGAACCAAGAGTCAGTTGGATCTACAGGAATATCTATGGGAGCAGATTCAGGAACATCGGAGTAAATTCGCGACAGGGCGTCTGGTACGACATTTGACGATCCCTTACGATGTTTTAAAACGAAAGAGAACTGTCTGAGTTTAACGGCCCACCTGGCCAGTTTTCCAGTTGGATTTTTAATGCTATTCAACCAAAGCAAAGAATGGTGATCTGTTTCCACCGTGAATACGGTTCCTTCGACGTACGAACGGAATTTTTCTATTGCGAAAATTATGGCCATGAGTTCCCTCTGAGTGACTGTCCAATTTCTTTCGCTACGCGAAAGAGAGCGACTTGCATAAGCGATGACTCTCTCAATACCATCAATATTCTGTACTAAAACACCTCCCAATCCAGTATCACTGGCGTCTGTTTGGATTATAAAAGGCTTATCGAAATCAGGACTACATAAAATTGGAGCTGAGACAAGCGATTCTTTAATTTTCACGAATGAGTTTTCAGCTTCCTCAGTCCATGATATGGCTTGTCTTTTACGTTTTCCAACAAGAAGATTGTTAATTGGTGCTACTAAACTGGAAAAATTATTTATAAAACGCCGATACCATGAACACATGCCAATGAAACGCTTCACTTCTGTTGCCGTTGTTGGTCTAGGGTAATTGACCATGGTTGCAACCTTATCGGGATCAGTTCTAATTCCATTCCCGTCCACTATAAAACCAAGATATTTTAAGGATGGCTTGAGAAATTCACATTTACTTAGATTAACTGTAAGACCTGCTTCCTTCAAACGATTCCTCACTTCTGCTAATAATTTAAGGTGTTGCTCAAAGGTTGGGGAAATCACTATTATATCATCTAGGTATGTGAATATATTGGGCTCATATTTGGGACCGAATATGGCGTCTATGAGTCTGCATAACATTTGTGCTGAATTGCATAAACCAAAGGGAACAGACGTGAAGTGGAATAAACCTCTTCCAGGTACACTGAAAGCTGTTTTTTCGCGAGACTCCTCATCAAGGGGAATCTGCCAAAAGGCTTTCCTCAAATCTATTGATGAAATGAACCTAGCGCCTTTAAGCATGCTCAGGATCCTGTCAACCCTTGGTAACGGATAGCTGTCATGTTTCGTGACTTCGTTCAGCTTTCGCCCGTCGAAGCAGAGCCTCATTTCTCCGTTGGCCTTCTTCACTAGCAAGACAGGAGAACACCAACTACTTTGGGATGGTTCAACTACCCCCAATTTCAACATTTCGTCGAGCTCTTCATTTAATATCTTTAACATATACGGGGACATCGGATATTGTCTCTGCCGTATGGGAGGAGAAGCGCCTGTATCGATATGCATTGCGATCTTATTTGTTCGCCCTAACCTCTTATCGTCGCCACCAATTTCATTGTACGAAGAAATCACTTCATCAGCAGCTATACGCTCCCTAGAATCCAATGTATCTAACGAACACAGTTCAGGGTTGACTAGAAAATTTGGATTCTCAACTATACTCAAATTAGTTTGAGACAGTTCACACTGAACATTCCAAGTGTTTTCCTTGAAATCCAATTTGATCTGAAACAAATTGGCAAAATCGCTACCCATTATAAAAGAATGCTTGACTGTTGGAACTACTAAAGCTCGTACTACACGACAGATATTTTCTACACAGATGGGCAGATCGACAAATCCTTTGACAGTATTTTCTGTTCCATCTGCTGTAGTTATATGCCGAATAGTTGATCTGTTTGTAGTAACCTGCAAGCCCAATTCTTTCAAACAGTTCAAACCCAATTCTCCCACTATACTTGAAGAAGAACCCGAATCAAGAAGGACAGTTATCCTATGGCCTATCAAATTAAGAGAAATGTAGGGTCGATTATCCGAACCTAATCTTTCAAAAATAGGAGCAATCTGTACATTTTCTTGTGAACTGATACTAGGTTTATAAAATTCCCGCACACGTGACAGCCACGAAATCCAACTTCGATACTCTTTATTACGTTGTTTACTATTCAAAATGGTCTTGAAATTTACTGGGAAAGAACGCCGACCATGTAAACGTTTTCCCATTATTGGTTTCCCATGCACTTACAATTTTTGGAGGTCACACCTTGGGTACCACACTTGAAACAAAAAGTAGTTCTAGGCGATCTACAATTATGGAAGGTGTGATTTGGGAAACGACAATTCCAGCAAACTAAACCTTTCGAATTCCCGGAAGGTGAAAAAGTAGGGGTCTTGGTCTTAACATTACTTGACTCAGATTTCGAAATCGTTTCCACCCTGTCATCAACACTCCTGCGGTTGCTGTTTCCATGTGAATTACTTTTATTTTGAAAACCTTTATGTTTATTATTCCCCATGTAGTTCTTGTGCGCTTTATCAGCACCCGAAGTTCCTGGTTGAATTGCCGCAACGACACCATCGTGGCTCAGACAGGAACAGCCCTTTTCTGATATAATGGATTTGTGCTGATTTCTATTTTTCATATAATTTGCATCTTCCAATCGTTTCACTAATTTGACAAGTTCCGAAACGGAATTAATATCATAAATTGCTAAATGCGACATATACTCTGGTAAAATATTTTTTCTAATGATACGGAGTTTAGTTGTTTCAACGGGCGGACGACTAAGTCTCTTGAATAAATTTTCCATTACCGCGGAATAAAGTACGATAGTCTCGGTCTTCCCTTGCTTTCGCGATTTAATAGTATCCCAAATATCGTCTTCTGCATGAGGAGGTAAAAAATCATCTTTCATTTGTTTAACCAAATCATCCCAATTATTCAGATTTGTTTTTACTTGCAAAAACCATAGAAATGCATCACCGGTGAACAACTCTGCTGCAGCATTAAACAATTCGGTATTGTCTAGGCCTCTTGCGCGAGCATACTCTACTACTCGATCCAAAAAGTTATAGAGTTCCTTCGGATCCCCACTAAACTTCAAACCCCATTCCGAAATTGGAATTTGTCTAGAATTGCAAGTGACAACTGGTGCAGGAATATTGATGATGGGCTGAGACGTTTCGAACGGTTGAGAAACAGTATTCCCAACGACATTTGAAGCACTGAGCTTTTCATGCAAGTCCGCATCCATTAGATAACATGTAGCTAAACTCTCATTTTTATAGGTTACCTCGTCAGGTACATTAATATCGATTGGCATTCGTTGAATTCGACCTGTAATATGCGCAAGCCTTGATTTCAATCGTTTATATAACGTATCGGTGGTATCTCCTTCAAATTCATCAACTAAATTTTTTATTGAATCAAGCGTACCTTCAATAGCCGTTTTTTCTTTATCAAAATTGAAAGCATAGAGACTCAAAGCAATCAATGAACTTGAGGATTTTTTTTCTCTATCTAATAATCGCGCTAAAATTCTTCGTCTCTCATCGTGTGGTTTAGTCGTGATCACTCCCCTAATAGCCAACTCATAGTTCAACTCCTCAAAGAGTAGGTGATTCGGTTTAAACGTATCTGCCATCTCGGAGATATAATAAATAATAATACTTTTACAAACAATTTGCAACCATAATCAGCTGCGTTATAACTAACCACAAGCCAAAAATAAATAGACACCTATATGACCCTTTATGACAAGTTAGTAGTACACGAAATAATTGGAGAACCCGAGAAAAAGTAAGCTAAATCCGGCGTGTGAACGGTGTGATTACCACCCTGTATAATGAAAGAAAAGATTCACCTCTATGTAATTACCACTCATAAAAAAACAGTATGTATTTCTATCAATTCAACTCGTTGAAATTGTAACTATGAATTCCCTGTATATTGTTGGAATGATGAAACAAAATGGAAAAACAATAACTATAAATTGCAATCGAAACGACTTCAAAATCGTTTCCTATATTCGTAGTCAAGTAAACTTTTTATCAACGGACAAAAGTATTTTTATCAGCCGAAAGAAAAAGCTTCATAAAAAAGTATTGACCATAAATATGTTTTACTTTTTTTCAAATGTAAAATCTGAAATTTGCAATGATAATTAGTAATTTTCATCAGATGAAATGTTTGCCCAGTAAAATTTTCAAAGGATGCAAAAACGAAAAAAAATACACTCGAGCCCCACGTTGTCAGCGCCACTTGTGACGTTTTCCTCCTCTCAGCGGCAGGAAAAAGTGCAGCTCCGGCAGCTGTTCGTCTTGGTGAGCAAAAGGTCGTAGGAGTTTGAGTGTATTTCTTAAAGAGAACGTTATATAAACTTATTGAGGGCGCCACCTGGCTAAATGCATTATATAAGAACGTTAGTTTTACCAAGCCAGGGTGACAAAACTGAATAATGAAGTTATTCAAAATAAATGCATTAGGTGCGCATCCTAGAAATGAATCTGGGCAAAACAAAAGAAAACTTGACCAATTATGCAGTTATAATTTTGCTTGTTAGGGAAACATACATAACAGTTTTTATTGTATGAAAAGGCGTTACCTTTTATGTAAAAGTATACATTTGACTGCATAAGTATTTCTTGCAATCACCCAGTACTGCGTGGTAGCTTACACTTTATGATATTTACTTGTCGAATATGATAAGTAATGAAAATAAAAAAATGGTAATAAAATAAATCTGGCCTGTTAATTCTAGACTAGGTAGTGCTGGTAGGAAAATCAGGATCGGGCTGTTGTTCGCCTCCTTTCCGTATAGTGGTCGATCTATTAGGATTCTCGGAAGATAAAAGATTTCATAGTTCCAACCAACGAAATTATGATTTTATCCAGTTAACTCCAGGGTGGAATAATAATACTGGGATTTATATTTATTTCCAGCTTTACCAGTAATTACAGGGTTCGATAACCACACCTACAACCCTAAAACAAATGATTAGCACGAAACGAAAAAACAATAGATACCACTTACCCCACTGATGGAGGGTTGAAAATAAAAAAAACTCCTTGATAATTCCTTGAAATCGCCAATAAATGAAGTGAAAGTATACTGGTATTCGACTTCATTCAAATAATCTTAAAATCAGAGACAGGGAAGTTAATTATATACAAAAGAAACTTGGTTGTGAAATACTCACAAAAAAATTGGTAGAGCAGGTAGTAGACAAAAAAACTACCAGAAGGTGTTATATCTTCATAAAGGATACTTCTTCACGAAACTTATCTGAAGGAAGTGAGTAGACACCTTGTCAGAGTGGCACTTTGAGTTTCCTCCAATATTTGCAGATATGCAATTTTATCAGCAAACGAACTCGCTACATGAATTCACCTCAAACTCTGACCATTGGCCATTCTCGCACGATTAGCCTTGCGCAGATAGCATGACTGAGTATAATGGTGCCATCTCTGAGAGATAGAAATACTCCTTCAGGATTTTAAAAAATCTTAAATGATGGGACACAATGCAGAATAAATTTATGAAGACTGTATGAAATATATAACAATAGGTGAATATCCAAGATATCCTAAGTAAACGGTTATGAAGAAACAGTAGCTAAGTACTTGATTTGAATTCTACCACAGCTGACCTGGTTGCGTTAATCTATTCATTCATTTATTTCAATCATATCACATTTATTTGATCACGAATGAGTGAAATATATTTTTAATCATTATCACTTTTCAGTACTTTTCCTGAATGAAAGAAAAATACATGATAATTAATTATAGGAAAAATCCTGATAACAATAATTTTCAGCCAGGCAACCAGCATTACTCATATGATGGTTATCATTTGACTAATCCTTCAGTTCAGCTGGCGATTTATCAAAATAATTATTAGCGCTATCTACTCGCCAGAAGTTGAACGTTTCGTTGCACTTTGGATTGACTCAAAGATATCTACAAGTATCCTCACGACTGATTTCTTCGAAATTATTTTACATATATACAAGGATAACAGAAAGTAGCATTTTCGAATGCTACAGTATCATCTGCATATATTACGCGGAGGAGCCATTAATATAAATGATGAATAACAGAGGTCTCAAAACGGAGCCCTGTGGTACTCCAGATTCGATTGGCAAAAAAATACGAAGTTCTATTTTCACCAAGATGAACGCATTGTTTACGATTGTTCAAGTGAGAGCTAAAGAGCAGTAGCCAACACCTGCTTTGTTTGCGCCATCTTGTGTACACCTGATGGCTCGCACGGGTACAAATTTCTGATGATATTTCACACACACTTTGTTTTATTTAAATTTGAAGGTAGAAAGCTCTCAATGAAAGACGCTATACATCAAATGAATCCAAAGTGATTAATACTCCTCTTCGTGGCTTTTTTCTGAAAAGTGTATCAAACGAAAAGTAAATACAAACTTCATCATTCATTTCATCCCCTACTATTCAACGGAGTCACATTCAGAAAGTTCTATCTTCATCCAAACAAGCGAATCGACACAGAGTGCATGGAGAGTTTTCCGTCTGAATTCTCTCACCTATATGAATGCGGCTTTTTCATTTTCCTCTGCGTTTCAGTTCAACTTGGGCGAAAGCAAACATATCATTTCACTTTCCAGCATGAAATTTTCATGAGCCTGCTCGCGCCTAGCTCTACTTATAAAATTGTTAAAATTTTATGGCGCTCTCCGCAAACGTACTCTTTCAGCTTTGTAGGTCGCTACATGTATACGGTGAAATATTAAAAAATGACGGTTATTTACACTTCTGGAATTTTGATTGCAGTTTCTAGCACGCTAAATATAAAATTCAACAGGCGAAGTGAGTGTACAACATTATTTCATTCAGTCGGCTAGGCTCACTGTACTGCGAGTTTACTGGTATCAAAATTTAATATCACGAAAAATGTGAGTGCGAATGGAAACGTTGCTACGAATGTACTATGCTAGGGGTGTTTTAATAGAAAATAAAATTTTCCACGGAGGATGTTATGCATGACCTGGTGTCTGAATAATTCAAGTTGGATCTTGTAGCATTTAAATTTATAGTCACATAATCAACAGCATGTGGACTGACATTATGAAAGGGGATATTTTGATGTTTTTATTGATAATTTTTTTGATCTTATTCCCATGGATAACGTTTTTGAAACTAGGTTTATATTATTTGATTATTTGACATATCCCAACCGAAAAGAAGTTAAAAAATGACAACCGTCATTTCTTATTGAATATTGTCTGTATGCAACTCGAGAGCTTCGTGAAAAAAAACAGAAAACTAAACGGAAATCATATTATTTGTGTGACGTTAGTTAGTTGTTGAGTGAGCAATAACAGTTTCAACACCGGTTGCACACGAATAACTATTTAGAATACAAACTGAACATTGAACAGATAGCTTTTCAGTCTGTTGATCACAGAATGAATATGTCCTATGGCACACATATGAAAAACATATTTTTCATTTTTGAAAACATTGTTTTTCATTTACATTCATGGTTTTTTGTGATTATAGAATTCAGTGTCATTGATTTTCGAGTTTGAAAGCCGTCTATTTTTGGAATTTCTTCTTGACGTTTCGCTGGCGCGAGTGGCTAGCTTCTTCAGAGGTTCAACCATCATGTCTTGCTCTCCGATGACAGTATATGAGTTTAGCCTTGGAGGGCACCAAGACAGACGTTAGAGGTGTCGGACCCCGGATGGACGGAGCTACTAGTATCCGAGCTTAGGAATCCGACTTCCAGGGACAATATTCCCAACTGATTTGGCAGGTTAGCGGGGGGCAGGTGTCGATTTTGTCCTCTTCGAGCCTAAGTTATTATATTTGTAGGCTAGGTAGTTAACCTATCGATGATAAACTTTTCCCTTCAATTTCGTAGATTAGAAGGGATTATAAGGAAGGTTAGGTTGTATTAATGAAATTTTTAGAAATTGACCTCAAATCTGCAGGAAACAACAAAGAATATTTGAAGGAAAATGTATGTAACTTCTCAAAAATATGCACAATTTGGACAAGATGTACAGAAAATACAACTTTTTTTAAACTCCACATTGTAGTACTCAATGGTAGTAATAGTACTATATACAATGTTCTGAGGATTTTAGAAATTCGGAGGGCAATATTGATGAAACCAATTTTGTTCTGCTTGTGAATAATCGAACAAATACGAGAACAGTTCAAAAAACCCGATGAATTTTTATTCTCCTCAGAGAAGCCCTTCTTCACTAGAAAGGATCGATAGCAGCTTGAGAAATGATTCTTATTATTTATTATTATTTTTATGTAGATTCTGTGAAACGTGTTCTTTCTTACGAATCAGTAGAGAGTTGTCCTGAAAATCTAGAGAAGAAAATTGGATTGGATAATTTTGGAAACGCTTTCAACATG
>WOGM01001354.1:0-10101 GCA_015342125.1 Leptinotarsa haldemani | reverse complement strand
AATAGTATAGATATAGTTGATCCATGATGAACAATTTTCACATTACGAACTTTATTCAACACATGTTTCACCATACAGTAACTTCTTTAATTGAACTAGAACAAATTATAGTGTGAAAATTGTTGTTATCAGTATCATGAATAGAGTAGAGTTATAAATTATTGTCAAGTAACGGATCAGTGTATTAAAAAAAAAGGTAATACTTAATGTTGAAATATTTTCATGGCAGTAACTAAATTGAGGCGTTTTGTGGTATATAAAATATGTTATCTCCGATTGGCATTAAACATTTCTTTTAGTGATATTTATTGATCCTAGAAGTGAAATTTTCAATGACATTGAAAAATATTTTTTTTAAATCTTGCTTTGCATAAGCACCCGACCAAAACAATGTTGATAAATTAACTACAAAATAAAGTCACTGTAAGTATATTTTTGTGGAAAATATTATTAAAGTCACAAAAAAAGCGACAAAATTCAGAACTTTATTATGTCAACTCTAACATTGATAATGAAGTCAAAACACAGAATTTCTATAATATTAATGATTGATGTGGACATTTATAGTAATGTGTGAACAATTCTTCACTGGCTTAATAATTCGTTCGGCCCTTTGTAATTATAGTATAATTATTTTTATTTATTTTTGAAGTACATACTGCTATAACCGACGGTATTTTTTTGTGATCCGAGAAAAGTATTTCATCATATGAAATATAAACTTCGGCTATTTGATCTCCAACTCTCACACCTTTTTAAAGTGGTTATATCTGCCCTAGGATCCACTAATAATGTAGCAAAACTTCTGCGGACATCGTTGTCTATAAATTATTGTGGGTTTGGTGATAATAACAAACATTAGAAAATATAATTTAATGATTTAAATTCAAAAATTATAACATATGATTAGAATTAATTTAAAAAATGATGATTCATACTCGTTATATAAAGAAAATTTAAATTTGATTTTGATTTTTTAAACACACCATAAAAGCAATCGAAAAAAATGATATATTTCACACAACGAGAAACAGATTTGCTGCCTTGACTAGTTTCATTACCTCAAATGCTAGCCGTGTCTATGAATCTGTTACTTCTCTGCCTAGTTAAACAAATGACTAATTATTTTTCGCGTTTCCTGAAAATAAATTTTCGAAATTTAGTTCTAAGATACATATTTGAAGTAATCATTTTTTATTTACTCTTTTGATTTTGATGATAAGGTGTGGATTATGGATTTGCTAAATGTCTTTCTCTTAAAGCTTATAAACTTTTAAAAAAGAGTTTTTTCACAAATGTACTATTAGTGAAGGAGTTGTTGACAATAAATAAGGTTTCATATTTTAGATTGGTTTGGTAAATTCAACAGTCTGTTCAAAAGATAGCCATGATTCCGAAGATGTTGAGATGGGTAAATGCATGGAAGCTTTGCATGTTGCAGCTGGTGATACACGAGATTCCTTGGGTAGAGGAAGATTTTTTCCATTTGTACCAGAACACCACTTGATACCAGGACATGTTTCAAAAAATTTTTGGTACTGGCAGTATATTTATTATGAAAGCAAGGAGGTACAACATTTTTTACTATAATATGCAACCGCAAGCCCATGTTGAATTTCTAGAGGATCATTTGATACCTCTTGTAGAGAAGTATAAAATGAGTTTCAATCTAATGCCATCAGTTGAAAGTGATGCTCATAAAAATCTTGGAAAAGTAAACACAGAACATAGGAGAAGCTGATTCACAGCTTTCACAAAATTCATTCTTATATCAATAAGGGTAATTTTTTGTTTTTTCATGCTGTACAAATTAGTTGGTGCATGGAATGGTTATCCTTCTTATCCTAGATCTATATAGGAGTGGTGGTTTTATTACTTATTCATAAAACAGTGACATTTGTTACTTTGTAACTTTCCATTTTATTGACACAAATTTGAGGGAACAAATCATATTAAAAACATTTCTGCCATATATTTATTTCCGTTATTCAATGAATGTGCAATCTAAAATATATTGCCTCATGATTTTTTATCTTTTTTTTATATCAAAAATAATTTGAAAACATACAGTCTTAAGTGTCCTTTGAGGATCAAATCAAATCAAAATATGGCTAATTACCCAAGATCTGAACATTTATTGGCAAAGTCTAGTAAAGTAAAACATGTATATGGGACATTGAATTAACAAATATAAACTATAAAATAATGCTTACAAACAAGGGCAGACAGAGTATGTGGACAGAACAATATTAAGCCCAGATGAAAAGATACAAATATAAGTACATGAATATATGAATATTGAGTAAATGTAAAAATATAATGCTACGTAATGAACATTGATAGCCAATTCGTGTTGATTTCAATAACTTGTTTGCACAAAGCTACTTGCCAATTACTTGATAGAGCCTTGAAAGAATTCGTCCACACTATAATAGGGTCGCCCAATAAGAAATTCTTTTACTTTCTGAATTTCTTTTCATTATATATTTACCTTAAATTAATGGGAAGGTGATTAAATAACTTCTTGCTATTGAAAATAATAGAATTTTGTGTAAGAGCTAGAGTAGATGTTGAAAGGGAAATGAAGTAAGACTGACGTGTACTATAAGTATCTAATAGAACATTCTACCGCCGATGAGAAAGGTACGTCCCAAACCATCATCATCTAAATCCGTAAACTTCTAGTTTGCGAAAAAGTAGCATGTGGTCTAGTGTTTTTTAAAGAACCTTGCAAGCGCAAAGTTTTCGCATGAAAAGCACTTTTGTATGTGCCGTCGCATATGTTTTATCAAAGTTTGGTTTTTAGAAGAGCGTACCATTCCGCACAGCAAAGCTGCAAAACTTTGTTGACTCTAAGAATTAAAAACTTGTATTTAAGAATTTTCTATATAAAGAAAAATTATTGTTGTTGTTGATCAGATCGTGCCTGAGAAAGCTATTATATAGCGAAATACGTTTTGTAAATATTTTAAAGTGAAAATCAAAATAAATCCAATTGGTAAATTTTAAAAATTTTTGAGGTTTTCGAAATGGAAAGGGATTATTTGTATACACAAAAAATACAATTAGTTATTTATAGGGCTAATTCACAAATAAAACAATTTACTGAAGGTTTATGTTACGTGTAGGTCAACCTTTGCACTTCTGCCTCTGTTAACGAGGCTCTATTCCAACACTGATCAAAACCACATGAGAAGTAAAAAAAGTACTGTTTGAATTCCCTAATACGAAAATGTATGGCCTACGTTATTCAGTGTATTTGAAAACATTTAAAGTTCCTTTAAACTTCATAATTTCAATAATGCCCAATATTTTTGCGCGGCAACCAAACAGCAATTCTCAATATTTTCGATTAAAAAATGAAATTGCCATAAGTGTTGATGTTGGTATAAAGTTTACCACAAACTAAGAAGGATCAGCTCCTACGTTCATGAAAATCATAACGAACGCAGCCACTAACCTTGACTAGCTGCCAGTGATTCAATTGATTCCTATTGGGATTATATGACATGTGTAATCTTTGAAAATTGAAAGAGCAATCCTACATTGGTTTTTGCACTATTCATGTAGAAATGTATATATCTGTCTGTATGGTGGGTGTCAAACAGAACTGAATATATCTTCTCGTGCTGCAACGTTATCAAATCCCTCATGAAGTTTCATGGAAAATACAAGGTGTTTCAAATGAAGCGAACACCGACAGTAATGTATCCAATAACCTTATCCCAAAGATGTTATACATGTTACGCTTTCTTAGAGCCAATTATAAATACATATCGATAAAAAAAAACAAAAATTTTGAAACGTTTTTAATATAAAGAACGAATTTTACGAAAGCCATATAAGGGTTTATTGAAATTTTTTCTATTTTCCTGCCCAGTTTTTTGTACAGCATTTTTTAGGGAAGGTCTCAGTCATAATCAGTATATTTATGAACGCTATATAAGTCTTCCTGACAAATTTATTCCTCTGAGTTGTGTTTTTATTTTCCCAAGTTCTTCACGTGCACCACTTTCAACTGATGGCGTTTAGCTAAAATTCATTTTTACTTCAGTTCCTATAAAATGATAAATAATTCCATAGTAAACTCAAGTTCATCAATGTATTATTTATTAGTTACATGATTGAGAATTAAACCTAGAGTATATCTAAAATATATCTAACCAAACCTTAGAGTACATCACAAATGACTTTTTTCAGGGAATGGGTTGCTGTTCTGATAATGCTGTCTCATTTCATTATGTCAGTCCAAATCAAATGTATGTTTTGGAGTATCTTATTTACCATCTAAGACCATATGGTATTTCGTTCCATGTTGAAATGCCACCTGAACTGACAGATGAACCTCCTTCAGTCAAATATGAAAAACAAGTCAGTACTACTACATAGAGGTAAGTCTTCAGTGGTCGTCTTCTTTTAATAACTGCTCCTTTGTCGGAGAATGAAGCAGTCTACCATGTTGTCAGCTACAGTAAGCAGCACCAGCCACGTCAGCAGCAAGTAGCTGATGGTTCATGAATTACAATTTTTTCTCTTTACATCACAGATAAGTGATATTAGCTATAACAAATTAAAGCTGTTTTGATTCACATCTAGGTACAGTGAGTAGCAGAAATAACTACATTCATGACATCTCCTTTTTTTTATATATAATTATATATAACAAAAGTAACTGAATAAAAATACATTAATCATTCAAACAAAATGAAAACATACATGATCATATATAATGTATATCATATATAAAATTAAAACCATTTCACTGGTGCCTCAGACAACAGTTAGTAATGAGTCTTTTTCACGCTTTCAAATCTGTTTTCATTTACAGATCAATCCAAAGAATGGAAGTTGTGCCAGCTGTTGCAGGAGCCAGAATGAACAAATCTAGTCCATATTATAATATAAACACAAGAAATTAATATCTTTTGGCAAAAAATTTTCTGTCTAGTTAGTATTCAAGGAGAATCTTGTGTATTCTCTGATAATTTTTTGAAATGCAGATATTCAAATATCTGATAATTATTGTTTTTGTGATAATGATTTACTTCTTGTCGATAGAACTTGTCAGGTACAAGATGTTAGAGAAGTTTTTCTCCGATTAAATACAGAATTTAGATTGAAAATTATGTATGTCGTATTAAAATTGAAATAATTCATTGATTTTGAATTATTGAAGTATTTGTCTTGTTAGGTGTACCATACAATGAAGACAACTAAGGGACTTCATAAATAATCAGTATTCAGATATTGTAAATTTTATGTTCAATAATATAGACAAGTTGGGGCAAGTGTATGGTATAGCTTGCAAACTTCAACAAGACTTCAAAAAACAGTCCTAATGCTGGGTTAATATTCATTTTTGTTTAAGATACCTCTGAATCCCTTATTTTCAACTGTATAGTTGTTTTTTTCTTAACTTTGAAAAATAGTATTATGATCAAAAAGGTTTGTTCAAGTTTGTCTAACTTACTCGTTCAAGGTGAAAAAACCAGCAAAATGCTTACACTTACCTTGTATCACCATCGAGGCTTGTGTAGAAAAAAGCAACTTCCAATGATCATTTCTCATTTTGAAATTTCAAAATTGGACAAACATTCGATGGGTTATCAACTTTTACGCTCTTCAACCTTTCGTAAGACGACATGTGACTTTACAACATTTCATAGGGATTACTCGTGATGTTGGCTCTCTTTAGCGGTTGAGTTTAAGTTGGTATATAGTTCTAAACTCGGCCACTGCATTTCATCACGCTCTTTACTTCATGAACAAAAAGCATTACTAACTTATGCACTTGCCCCATTTTCGCACTTGTCCTGAGGTACCTTTAAATTAGCTAGGTTAGGATCAAATAAGATATAAGTTTTATTTTTTATTCATTGCGCCATTGCAACACAGTTGTTATTTTCATGTAAGTTATTTCTTACAGTTGTTCAATCAGATTTTAGTACGATTTTTTTGTTAGCTATTTATGAAATAAGTCATTTTATGCAAAGAAATTAACTTGAATAGACTTAAGGTATTTTCTCCGAAATGATAGTACTTTTTTTTTTTCGTTTGGAAGTATTGTTGCCAAACGTTTATTCCATTCCTGAGGATGCAATTCTCGTATTGACTCTGGCAACATAGAATATTATTTTCTTTTCTATTATTAATAACTGTGCCTATAGGCTGGACTGTATCATTAATCTTATCACCAAGTATATTACACTTTTTTCACAATGAATTAAAAAACTTTTCTAGGCCACATTTGTTTGTCCATGATTATAATTTGATTTTTAAAGTAATTGTGAAAATTGTAACTTCAAACTTTCATAAACAAATCTCGAGAGTGAAACATTGGAAACCTTTTGAACTGATTTATTATTCACATCAAACTGAAACAATTTTTAAAGGTCAATGAAAGTAATAACCAAATTATTTTTCGGAGAAGTGTCCTTAAATTCTAAGCTTTCAACCAACTTATAGATGGAAATCTCAATTGACTTGTTTGAGAAACTTCATTTCTCAGTAATCTTCAAAATAATTATCTCATTTTGTAAAAACTAATAATGAATGTAATATTTTGGTTAACAAAGGTTTTTTTGGCACATTTTTACGATTTCATTGCTTTCTTTCAGGCTGCAAGTACAAATATTTACGTGAATTCACAATATTTTCTCAAATATTCAAGTTTATTGATATGAATATGACACATTTATTAGGTATTTCATAGATTGCATTTTTCAACGCTATTGTTATAAGGTTAAGATAAATGTGATATTGTAAGTGGAAAATGTCTCTTCTGAAAATTGATAATTAAGGTTGTTTTAAAGAATTATAAATATCTGGTAAACTTTCTTTTCTTAACAGGTTCGCAAGCTCTTTGCTTTGTAACTTGAAACTATAATATATGTAGTGAAAATTATTCAAAATTTAATATCATGAAGATTTTATTCAGGCAGATTACATTTTTGACTTCAGTTTACAAACTTAATTTCATTTAGATGAATCACTGGACACCACCAGAATTTATTTCAAAATATATGTGCTTCTTCATTTCAGAAACAACTAGAGTATTTTTTTAATTCTGGAAAATACTGAAAATAGTTATTCACAATAGGAAACTTATCATTTATGAATCTTATATCTTTCACATTTACTGAGAATACATAAAAATCCAGAATGTTTATTCTTGAGCAGTTGATACAGGTGAATATTGTATAGATTAGCATTACTGATTAATTGTGGACATATATACATGCACCACTGGTGCGTCATTTGTGTACCTATTATGTAATTAATGACGCACCAAAGCTTTGTACAAACACATAGGGTTGCTTCTTCAGAGCTCAGAAATTAAATGAGATTTGTAAATATAAAACATTTGTATTTAATAAAAACAATACTAGTCATCTCAATAAATACTTAGAATAAGAATGTTTGTTATTTTCATACTCTCAAAATATCACCTTGACTTTCCGCCCATTTTCTTATTCAGTTATTCAAAGAGAGAAAATGTTGAAGTGCTAATCAAAACCGAGGTAGGTACAATAATTATGAAGTCTAATGAAAATATGTTATGCTGCTATAAATGATAAAATGAGAATTCTGGGTGGGAATTTTGAAATAATCATTAGATAAGAATAGTTTATTCTTCACTAAACATTATCACATATATATTTCTATTCATCAAAAAATTATACCAATTATCAACTACTCAGGTGCTTACCAAAAGTCACATACTGACCTTTCTCTTCACTTTTTTCACTTCGTTTTGAATCATCAACTTTTGATTCTAAAATGAAACACATCCTCTGCAGAAAACATTAAATAATATTGACATTTAATGATAATATCGAAGAGTATAAAACAGCATGATATTGCTCTGCAGAATAATTCTACTGTACTACATTGCTGACAGAACTGCTAAAGCCTCATAGATGGGTCTGAGAGATATTAACAGTCTAAGCAGAGCACGAGGCTAATAACTATAGCTATTAGTGCCCTAACTCAAAAAATTTACTATTGAAATATTGGTAATGTTTCTGTAATATTAAATATTGCTAGTTTTTGATTGAAATATTGGTAACAATTATTTGTTTGAACTGTTATCAATATTTGCTCATCGTTTACAGGATAATAATAATAATAAACAGCTTTATTTCAGAGTAGATTACAAACTTTTATTGTAAAAGGTCGGTAACATAGAATGAAATGGCTTCTAACAAAGAGGTTCAGTTTTTTTTTGTTATAAATATTTTTAAATGAATATTCCAGTGAGATATGCGGTTCAAATCGTAGGGCTCTGTGGATACCGTGTTAGGAATCACACGTTAAAAGGTAAGACCTCGTTAGTCCTTAACTCGCACAAGTTTCTCAACTTCTTGTTTCTCAACTTGTTGTCATTCTATGGGGGCGATGATGTCTGCCTGAGAATGATTTCTGTCATCTAAAAAGTCGATCATAAACGAGCTTATTAAGAATTTTAACAAACCTACTATCACTGAAGAAATTGAAATCGATGTTATGATACTAGTATTCACTGTTTGTTCAAAAAATATAGTGAATTTTCATTTTTCTCAAAAAATATTGATACATCAATTTCTACTTTGTCCCCTTCAATCTAGTCATCCTCAGATATACACTTGTGCCAGCGTTTTTCCAAAAACAGTTCTAATATGCTCTTGAACTTCTCAGTATGTCCTTGAGCTAACTCAGCGGTTCGGTGTTTTTATCTCCTCAATCGTCGCAAAACACCGTCTTTTTCATGGGTTGCTTCAATCTTGGGAACAGGAAAAAGCTGCAGGGAGCCAAATCTGGTGAATACGGTGGCTGAGACTTGATTAAGGTGTTGTTTTTGACCAAAAAATCACGAACAAGCAATGACAAGTGATGCAAAATGGCATATAAGTTCAGGATAAATACTCCTTATTGACCGTACGACCATCTAGCAATTCATGATGCCCTATGCAATGATAATCAAAGAAAACAATGAGCAAAACCTTGACATTTGATAGAACTTGCCGTGCTTTATTTTTGGTCTTGGTTCTCCGGGACTGTTCCATTAGAACGACTGGACTTTGGTTTCAATGTCATAACCATATAACCGTGATTCCTCATCAGTTATGACCCTTTTAATTAAATCTGGATCTCCGCTGACGTCATTCAACGATTCCTGAGCGATCATGCGACGTTTTTTTTTTCAGCAACTTCTCTAATAGTGGACTCGACGATTCTCAATAACAATTTCTCAACATTTTCATTGGTTGTTGATGTGCTGGGACGTCCAGGGCGAGCGTCGTAATTCACATCTTCTTGACCTTCTGTGAAAAGCTTTTCGACGGCAGAAAGTCACCGAACAGGGAAAACCCTTCTAACTTTCATGCCTCTCACCAACAAACTAAACATGCTGAACAGCTTGTACTGTGAACATATGTTCGAGACGAGTGTACCAACATAAAAAAATTAGAATGTACGTAGCGCGCGAAATTTGAATCTTTACCTTATTTTTTGAACAGTCCATGTATATTGACAAAGCCGTTTCCTTGATTTCAACATTTTGAGAGTGTCCCATGTGACATCTTTTGTTGTGGTATCTGTTTTTTCTAACCTATCCCTTGAACATCCGCACAGTTTCTCCTGAACACCACTTGAGATCGCCAAAGGCTGGTAAATTTCCCGTAAAGCGGAGCCAAAAAAATGGCAAGCAAGAATTTGATACTGCATACTATTCAATACTAATATAATTCAAGAAAATAGTGCTAGAGTAATAAAAGGCTAGGCATATTTTGAAGAGATATCCATATCGAGTGGTCCAACGAAAAGTATGCACTTAGCTTTTCTCCTTTTTTTGTAACTTAACGCAAAAATGCTCGGACAGGTGAATTTTGCTTTTGAGGGAGACACATTTTAGATGTATTTTTCTACCTGTGCCTTCAACCCCCTAGCCAGGGTGAGTAACAACCCTAAAATTTTAAATGGAAAGTGAGGTCGAGTGATATATCATTTGAAAGGGCACAAAATTCTCTTTCCAATGATACCTAATTTGTTGTATTTACTTGAATAGTTATAAAAAAAGCAAGAACATTTACTCGATATTTTTGGTGTTAATGAAAATGCGGA
>WOGM01001353.1:0-10089 GCA_015342125.1 Leptinotarsa haldemani | reverse complement strand
ACAGAACTAATTGCCCCCAACCAGGGATACCATAGCCGACTGGTACGGGAGGCAATAGAGATCCACAAACACACGGAGAACTTCAACAGAAAAGAAGCGGTGAACCTCAATCGAATATGAAACCCCATTTTAAGGAATTCCAGAATAACGAACAGGGCAACAGGCAGCGAGATTGTTAATGTTCCAGGTTCAAGTGCAGGTATGACCACAGGTACAAGAGCAGGTACGAATACAGGTACAGATACAACGGATTACCTGACAAGGCATAAATACGCTTTACGAAGCCTGAAAGGTAGTCATCGGACAGCAAGCCATGATGATTGAACCTCTGAAGAAGCTAGTCACTCGCGTCAGCGAAACGTCAAGGAGAAATTCCAAAACTCAACGGCTTTCAATGGCACTGAAAACCTCAGCCGTGAAAGTTTAAACCATTTTGTCAACTAGGAATAAATTGATGACAACGTTCCAAGTGAAGAAACATAGATTGTTCTGATTTGGATTTGTGGGACCTGTTACAGAACTGATCTCCACTTTGATTCGGTGTCATTTAGGAACGGATCTCCAGCAGAACCAAAACAGAGCTCTTGATGCTTGGTGTGAAAGAAGTTTGTTACTGTATTGTCGTTGTTACCATTATTAATGACGATAAGAATTGCACAAAATGAAGGAAGTGACCGTGTTTCCTTCCTTATGTCAGTCTATTTACATATTTCCCTAACCAGAGTGACAATCTCGTTCTATTTCGTAGCTTCCTGAGATAAATAAGAATGTTGTATTATTCTCTGGGTAAAACTGATATCACTCCGAACGTGACAACTCTGGAAATTACGTTGTAAAACAAATATTTTGTCGTCTCCGATAACATCTTGGCGTGACCGAGTTATTACTCACTTCCTTTGTTTTGTGAAAGGTTAGGACAGTGTTTGGTGTTGATGGAAGATGACATATCGAAATGGGTACTTATTGATTGATTGATTGAGGCTGAGGGCTGTTACCTATTCGCGTGCCAGAATTTAACAAGGTAGTGAATAGTATTATATTTTGATTTTTTATGATTTCACGTGACGGTAGATAATATTGACTACGCCAGAATTTTTGTTATGTCTCTGTTCGTAGACATAATGATAATGTAAAGAATGTAAACTTTCAATGCCGAAGATAACTGTGTGAAAGCTGTTTTCCTTTTTTTAATGCCGTGATCTGCAGGGTTTTATGTACGACGTTTCGTTTACTACTGCGGTTGACGTTGTTTGTCCTTGACAAGGTCAAGTAATCCAATTAAGAAAAACCACGCCCAGTTTTGATAATATAAAACCAAAGTCAAATACCTCTATCGTAGTTACCGCCTTCGGAACGGGAACACAAACTCGGGCACTGAACCTTTTATAATGTCTGCCCGCAGTAGTAGACGAAACGTCGGGTATAAAAACCTGCATACCACAGTAGTATAGGATCACGATTAATCATTGTGTATTGTGGAGGAAGTAAAGGATGGGTTCCGAATTCTTTGAAATTATGTGGAAAACACTTGAGGACTCCGGGATTCTTTGGAAACTCTTGGATCTCATGTGGACAATTTTATTTGTTCATTCATAAATGGGTATCATCGCTAAAGATGATTTTTCGATGTCCTTGGTCGTTTATCTTCAGTTCCTGGGTCCCTGGGCCAGTTGAATTTTGTAAGAGTGCAGGCTCAAGTCATGACGCGAAATTCTTTTTTCAAAGAACAAAACACAAACAATACTGAAATGGAAAGGTAGCTTCTCCAGAGCTTAACACTATTTTGAACAAGAATCAGCAACTTTCAATACTGACTCAAAACTCAAATTGAACCATTTTTGAATACAGTTAGTTCACAGATGTGAAACTTTGCTGTAACCTTAGACTGCCAAGTTCTATTCAAAAAAGACAGGTTCCCAAACGCCACAAGCAAAACTGATACAGTTAGGAACATCGAAAGAACGGACTCTGTCTCTCATCCAAAGATATTATCACAAACTTTTCATTTAGAGAACGCTTCCCTTGAAATTTCCCGTGACTATCTTGCATCGTTTGGGCTCCATAAAAGACTACATTCATCAGAAAAACGTTGAAAAGCGAAGAAATGTACACGACAGGACGCGAGTGACAGAATGGTTAACTTCGCAAAAAATAAATGATATATGTTGAATACAATTTGTTTGAAGGTTTATGGTTAGGAAGAAATGGATGTGAATTTTCCGGAAAAGGCGAACAAGAATACATAAAATGTACTATATTTTCTGCGTTAATATGTAAATTTAAGTGAATTGTTAACCACGTCTGCACTCCGGAAACGAATAGGAATATATTTTTGGATAGGATTTTTGAAGAATTCGTACTACGCGTTTCCTGATATCTGCTTTTCATTAATATTTGGCATACTGTTCATAGTTCTAATCTCAGTACATTTGAAATAGATTATTCTTAGTTCATTAGTCATCGTTAAGCTACTTTCCTTCGTAGCTCCTTGATTCTAATAGCACTTGATGAGTTTTGCGGGGAATACAGAAACATAAACACTGCGTGTGATGAGAAATTATCTCCCTGAATGGTATCAAAGTAAAGGAGCTTATCCTCAGCTCTTGTCTCTGTGAGCAAAACCAATCTGCAAACGCCCACGTTACCAGTTTAGTCAGCTGTTAATTATCAGGCGTTCGATCGACTACCCGGCATTTCGTGGTTTTGACAGCATAACTAGTCCTTTGTTACAGATTCATTGAAATTTTGCGACAAAATCTCACCATCACCGTGACAAACAGAATTTTGCTATAATTAGTCTACTTGTTTTTCTCGTTTGACCTTCTTCGTAAAAACTGTGGCCGAACCCAGTTTGGTTTTGCTCCATTATTGATCGAAAACTGGGTGGCCCAAAAAGTTTTACGTTTCGTATTATAATGAATCGAAAGCAAATCAAACTTTTCATTTTCGTGTCCTTGAACCCCCGTAGAACTTGTTTAAATGGAATATTTGCCATTGGATATTATTTATCTGCCTCAATTTGCGTTAACTGAATTGAATTTTGAATGATCATTCAGAACCATAATCGCACGTTTCATTTATATCTTTTTGAATATATTTCCTTGGGACTAAGAGTTAATTCCACTTCAGCCTCTCACACATAATTGTTGTTGGTCTTGATATACCCACCCAAATACAGGGTATTGAATGAAAATGTGGCATTTACCCGTATCATTTTGATTCCTCATTACGAGCAGTTTTTATAGCTTCCATTTCTTCACCAATCTGTTTGAACGGCAACCCTCAAAAGCCAAAACTTGTGCGAAATTAGGATTAACGAGGTCTTGCCTTTTAACGTGTTGAAAGGTGTTCGCACATTCATGCGAAAATTTCGGTACTGAACTATTTTTCTTTGAGTTCAATTCTTTGTCGTCCTTGATTTTCAAATTCCTCTAATTTTTGTCGTTTCGCCTCGGTGTAGTTTTAGATTATTTTTCTTTGGACTGGTGCGGAAGTTAGTCGAAAATGTACTTGGTTTTTATTTATTTGAGGGTAATGCCATTGGAGAAGAATGTATAAAAAAACACGAGAATTATTCACTAGCGGTATGTGTGTAAAATTCCTTGGATGAAAGGAGATTGGTCTTCATAATTCTAGAAGGCTAAGAATTTGGGTATGACATTTCCCAAAAAGGTTCACTAAAACAAAAAATCCAGGTAAATGGTCTCCTAAATCTCCAGATTTAAATTCATTAGATTTAAAATAAAGTGGACATTTATTGTTCTTTCTTTAATAAAAAAATTGATATTTCAAATGATGAATGTTTGATATACCTTCCTGAAATTAAGGGAAGCAGAAACAAAAATTGGAATGAACAGTGTATGCTTTTCTCAATGTCTCACCTTTTTTTCGCCAGTAGATAGTGCTTCTGGCTATTCAACTTTCAATCCATTTGTCTGGCCTCGAGTTATGCAATTGGTTTTTTTCTTCGATCAGCTGGCATCTATCTATAAGCAACGTTGGATCATATGAAGTCTCCTGTAGATTTGTGTAATTGTTTTAGTTGAAAAAGTAGACACCTGACATGATATTAGATCTAATTTCACAGTTTTTGGCAGATAAATAATTCATGTGTCCAAGAAAAATTATTTTCTGCTCAATATATTTTTTCATTTATTCATTTGGTTCTTAAAGTAAGGATTCATTGCATTTGATTGTTGGTCTGAAATATTGTTCTTGATTTCCAATAATCAATTTTCGCATTGAACAACCTCTTCATTCATTTTCTTGATATCTGTTTTTAAATCTGTTTTTCCGTTAAACAGCTGTCGCCCCCATACGAACTACAACTCTCAGAAATTGAGAAACTTATGCGAGGTAAGGACTAACAAGGTCTTACCTTTTAACGTGTGATTCCTAACACGGTTGCAGAATCATCCCAGTTCAACCAGATAAATTATTTCGAGAAAAATACATGGTCGAAGGGGTATCGGACCCACGGCCTTCCGATCGTGAGTCGGGCGCACTACCACCGCGGCCACTAACTTTTTATATTCATCAGAAGACATCGTTTTTCTCTATTTATTTCGAACTTACGCGTCTTGTTTCTGAAAAATTTCCAGTATGGATAATGTGTCAGCATATTTTTGAAGTGCCTGGCTCAAACAAACAGTAAAAGTTCTCTTGTAGTCTGACGATTTTCTTGGGATTGCCTTTGAAGTGTATGCGTTACCTCAAACTTTAGTGACGTAATGAGTTTTTGGAATTCGAACATGAAAATTTTTCAACTTTGAAGAAGTTGACAAAAGCCACTTATGAACATATGTTTCGAATGATATACTGTGGTTTTTCAAATGTATAATACAGTATACTTTTGTTTTCAGTTCCATGCAAATTCTGATGAAAGCTTATCCTATTGTTATCGTACAGATTTTCGTTATCATATAAATGAGGTTTTCGTCACTTCCTCTGTGGATTACAATGTTTCATACTTGAAAATAATAAATTGAGAATCAGAAAAATTGATTTCATTGTAACTTTGTTTCAAACTTTTTTTTCATCCATACTTATGAATGCGAAAGTCTTACTTACATTCATCTTTGTTTCTCCGTACTGGTGAGTCCTAGGAAGCTGAAGTTTGGTGTATATGGGTGCTTCTTAAGTCTTAGATGCGCACTAAGAAAGGATTTGGAAATAATCCAACTGGGGCTTTCCCCGTGGGGTTAAGAGGGGCGCGTTTACATATGAAAATTACCTTTTCATCATCGTTCTCCGTACCGCTACCAAAATATTTAAGACTTTTCGTTTCTTTTTTTTTATATTCCACCATATATTTTATATAGATTCAATTTTATCTTTTATGCTGTGCCCGAAATTACAGTTTAGAGTTTCTGAAAAAACTTTTTTTATAATTCATTGAGATGAACAAGCTTTGTATGGGAAAGAACTTGAACTACGACAACTTTGCGATTTGAATTAAAAGTGAATAAATATTTTTTTCAACGTCAGTATGGTCATTCTTCTTTATCTCCCTAAAAAAAAACCTAACAAAAGTATTTATATCTACTTTAACTTGTGTTCAGTACCCGCGTCTGTCAACAGTTAGATTGTTAGAAATTGCAGAAACTTTCATAATATTGAAGACACGAAGCTGTTGTATTTCACTTACTTAGAGTTCAAAGAAAGTTTTGTAAATTACTAATTTTCAGAATAGATGGTTCTTACCCTGAGAGAGATATCAGTAATGATGTAATATATGAACGTTTGGAACTTTTTAGTTTAATAGAGCATCGCAGAAAATGTGCGTCGCTCATATTTTTATTCAAGTTAGTGAATGAGAGAGTTTACTGTCCTAAAATTCTTGAACAAATTAACTTCAATGTTCATGGCCAGCTTCACGATCAGGGCTGCTCCTGGCTATACAATTGCACGAATTGCTATACAATTCATTATTTTTTCGTACATGCATATCACATTAACATAATGATGCTTTATTCTCAAGAAACATTACATGTTTATAACAGAGACTTGAACATGTTAACACCAACTGGAATTTCAGGAACTATCGAGATTATACTGCTTCCGCTTCTTCCAAGATCTTTGTTGCAGCGATCTCTTACAACCATAGGATATCTCAAAGTATCCATTCATTGAATATCCACGTGTTCTACTCCAAAATTCGATATTTATTTTGCACTGAAATTTCAGACGTCAAACTGACATACCACAAACATGAAGCTCATGTAATCATTTCAACCTGTTCCACATGTGAAAATATTTCGTCAAAAACTCTCGACCAGCTAAACTCTCAATAAAGAAATAATGAAGATATCCAATAATTTCCAGCTTTCAATTCATAGGGGATAGGGGTGCTGATTACACTTCAAGTTACAATCCTTGACCATGTCAAGTTGGCATATCAATTCTGCAATGTCGTTTGAACTTTACAAGAAGTAGTAAATGCACCACTTACTACTCAGTTGAACGTTATCATGAATGAATTTGCATAACAATTCGATATTGTACTCAGTTCGCAAGCAATAAATCAAATTGCAAGTGTAGCTGCCTATATTATAACATCCTTTTCTTCAAGCGAGGCGAGAAAAGAGTGAACTATGTGTGTTCGCCAAATGAAAAAAATGAGGTATTTAGAATAAACCAGAAGAAAAAAGTTTTATCCATGGAAACCTCCAACATTCACAAAATTTCATAAACTGACTGCTACACCACAGAACATACACTATGACGACACTATACAAGTGACACGGAACAGCAGTGGCAGATTCCATATTTATTTACCGATGATCGATAATACAAGCTACGCTCACAAAATGGCTGTGATTGCTTCACCTACTGTTGTTTTAACGCCAGTGGATGTTGTAAGTCCTACTGTGAGCACTCGAACAACTTTAGAAAAAATTGAAAGGTAAAGGAATGTTCATCATTATTGTGGAATTGAAAGCATTACGTGTATTTGCTCTGGGAACCCTTCCTGGCCAGTTACTTGTTCCTTCTAGTCGAACTTTGCTTTGGGAATCAATTTGCAGGATACTTTAAATTAAATTCTCAAGAATCAAAATAATTTTTGGTAGATATGAAGCAAAACCTACTCCTTGCATAATTATTTTTATTGAATTTCCTAAACTTCTAACGCCATCTGTTGTTATTGTTCATAGCCCAGATTAAAAGGGATGTGTTTTTGTTTATGGATAATATTATAACAATTCTAATTTTAGAAATTAAATGTCATGAATAATAATAATCTCTATGAACCTTGTCAATATTAATTGTATATAAGGTAGGTTAGATTAATTCTAGAATAATATTTCAAAGAGCATTGTGAAGTAAGATTGAAAGGTGATAACATAAGGCATTACTTTTTTCATTGTAGCTTTCTAAATGACCCTGCATACAAAGAAGCCTTAGAAAACTCTGTCAACTATAACACACGATTATGTATCGAGAGAAGACTGCGGTTGCCATTCATCGATACTCAAACTGGGGTAGCCCAGAACCATTCGGCTTTGTTCATGAACAAAAGGCAACGAATCCCTGGTCTATTTCCTGGTCAAATATACTCCTATCCACGCCAAAGATGGAGGAAAAAGAGAAGACAGTACCTAACTATGAACGCAAGAGCCTTCGCCAGGGCTGCGGACCATTTACTTGATGGCAGCGAAGTAGATATGCACAATATCTCGCAAATCGAGAATCCAGCCCTCCAAGACACCGACAGCAAAGATAGCCAGCTGCTTCTTAAGGATGAAGTCTCAAAGGTAAGAGATTACTTCTTGAAGCATTACAAATGTCGAATTGAAGCAATTCATTGGATACATTTTCTAGGAGTGGTTTTATGATGAAACTGATATGCTGGAAATGGAAGCATATGATGAACCTGATCCCGATTCTGATTTGGATTACGAAGAAACGTATACAAAGAAAAAAAGGGGGAGACGTGGCACTGGAAGGGTATGCATATGTGTTTTTTTACTGAAGTTCTATATCCATGTCCGGGATTCATTAATCAAGAAAAAAGTAGTCTTTCTGTACCTACCTGTGTGAAACTGATTGTCTACAAATAATTCTCGTGCATTTAGTCGCACAAATTTCAAGTTTAAAGTCGAAATTTTGAGATTAAAGTCAAAATTTTTAATTCAAAGTAATAATTTCGAAATTAAAGTCAAAATTTCCACTTTAACGACTGTAAACTCGTAAATACGTCTTTTCAACACCACATTACTACTTTTTAACAAGACATTATGACTTTACCTACATGTGTGAAACTGATTGTCTACAAATAATTCTCGTGCGTTTAGTCGCACAAATTTCAAGTTTAAAGTCAAAATTTTGATATTAAAGTCGAAATTTTTAATTTAAAGTCATAATTCTGAAATTGAAGTAAAAATTTCGACTTTAACGACTGTAAACTCGTAAATACGGCTTTTCAACACGGCATTGCTACTTTTTAACACAACATTACGACTTTTTAATACGACTTTACGTTTAATACGACATTATTACTTTTTAAAATGACATTACTACTTTTTAACAAGACATTATGACTTTTTAACACATTATAACTTTTTAACCCGACATTACTACTTTTCAACAAGGCATTACGACTTTTTAACACGACTTTACGACTTTTTAACACGACTATACCTACGTGTGTGAAACTGATTGTCTACAAATAATTATTGTGTGTTTAGTCACACAAATTTTAAGTTTAAAGTCGAAATTTTGAGATTAAAGTCGAAATTTTTAATTCAAAGTCATAATTTCGAAATTGAAGTCAAAATTTTGACTTTAACGACTGTAAACTCGTAAATACGTCTTTTCAACACGACATTGCGACTTTTTAATACAACATTACAACTTTTTAACACGACATTACTACTTTTTAACAAGACATTACGACTTTTTAACACGACTTCACGACTTTTTAATACGACATTACTATTTTTTAACAAGGCGTTACAACTTTTACCACGACTTTACGACTTTTTAATACGACATTACTATTTTTTAACAAGACATTACGACTTTACGACTTTTTAACGCGACTTTACCTACCTGTAAGAAACTGATTGTCCACAAATAATTCTCGTGCGTTTAGGGACGAAGCGGCACCGACTCCCCCAGTACTCCAGGAAGAAAAAAAGGTGCTGGCAGAGGGCGAAAAAAATCTGGGCTCAGTTTTGAGCCAACTCCCGGTGATCCTGACAAACCTTTCGCTTGTGAACGTAAGTTTTCAAACACTTTATCAACTCTATATATTTTTTATCACTTTAATGTCTATATGGTTCTAACTTTGATGTTCAAATGCTCAGTTGAAATATGTACTTCTAGCAGTTTAGCAGTATTAGAAGGTGGTACATTCATGCTATGGGAAATTATTTCATTGTCATATTCTGTTGAGAGACTTGTCTCAACGAAAGAACATAATGAAAGTTCAACTTTGTGTATCAACCATAATTTTATTTGTAAAATTTGAAGTACATGTCTCTCCTGAAGAATTATACATTTTTTCTCCACAAATTTCAAATGAAATGAATAAGTTCTGTCCAAGATGTATAAAATCCTGCTGTAAGAAGTTCTATATATTTCAATTAGATTTCTAGTGTTTTGTGTATTTCTTGCCAGACAAAACGTTTAAACAGAGTATTTTGCAAATATCACTGCATCACTTGGCTCCATACTCGATAATAGTTTCAATAGTTTTCAAATTCATGTAAATAAATATGTAAAAAAAAAACCTACTCTAATGCAATGATTCACAGTCTGAGAATATTCACATTCATTCCACCCCAGGTACTTGGATTCATCATGGAGTACCACAAAGTCTACAAGGGTTTTGTAAAAATTCAGTGGACTCCTAGATAAAATATAAAAAAAAGATGACACAATTTATGTCAAGTCACTAACAATTTCTTCAACAGATACTATTATTTACGGAAATGCAGAACGGTCATATATTTTTATTATTTGTTTCTTTGAGACTTCAAAACCCGAAATTCAATCTTGAAATTAGGACTTTGTAACTCAAATTACGATTTTTTAACTCGAAATCACGACTTTTTAACTCGAAATTACGACTTTATACTCGAAATT
>WOGM01001352.1:0-10094 GCA_015342125.1 Leptinotarsa haldemani | reverse complement strand
CTGATCTACGAGATAGTATCTGATTCTCCGTTTGAATACTAAAAGTGGTGCTACAGTGTTTAAAAAAATTTGAGCATGCCAGAGATGGCGTTTTTTCCAATAATTTTGTTCGATACTGTTACAATTTGATTAAATTTTCCTTTCTTGTTGTGTGATTATAACATTAGGAGCTAGTATTTGTATTACTTATAATAGAATATAATGAAATTTGTAAATTTTAAAGTACGTTCAGGTACCAGTAACAGATATTTCAGGTGTATAATTATTCAGGTAAGCCATAAATAACTATGGTAAGCCATATTTTCTTCGTCATGTATCATACCTCTCTGGGTAACAATAGAAAATTTCAGTTCAAAATGACTTATAATTCATTAGCAAAAACACAAATGTTAATACTTAGTAATATTTAGGAAACAGAATGAAAATATTATTTATTGAAATTTAAAGAGAAATCCATTTTTGGGAAAGGAAGGAATTGGCGTTTTCTCCATTTTTACACAAAAAAATGTGGGAATCTTCCAAAAAATGAAGAAAGCAATCGATTTCAAAACAAATTCGTTACAAAGATGTATAGATCATGCAAAGAAATGACTTTTAGAACCAAACTGGAAAGAAAAACCCTCTCTAAACAACTACTTTCATATAAACAATTAATTACATCGAAGACAGAATACAACTACCTTTATATTAACCTTAAATCATAGGGAAACACGCTTTCCTAATCAAAAATATTATATAACCCAACCAGCAAAATTGTTTTATCATTTCATGGTGCTTCAACAATTTTATTTTGTTGGTAATTTAATGTAATTTAATGAAGTATAATTTGTATTTGACTAGCACCTCAATAACTGAATACCTAATAAAGACGTGTAATATTGTTTATTGAAAAAAATTAGGAAAAAAGTGGTTCGTTTTAATCGAAGACCGACGTAACCTCGTTCTTTAATTTTTTTCTTGCTAGGAACAGAAAAGGTTATTAATGAATAAAATCCCCTCAAAACTCCTTGGAAATATTATATTAGCCAAAACTTCGCGACAGATGATATTTATCGAAACTATAGCTAAATAAGAAATCCTATTTTCGTACAAGCACATCTACCGAAATGTATAGCTTCAAACAATACCATCACTTCTAGAACTAAGTGTTTCTCAACAGTTTTATAGGGGTAACAAAGTAGCTAAAATACTTTAAAATGCTTGCTATTGATGCCAAATTATTTTCTAGAACGATGCCAAAATCATAGCAATTCGGAATACCGACATCAGATGAGTTGAAAATATGAAATAACGCATATACCTGTAGTGATATTTGCAGCTGAAAAGTAGTTAGATGTTATAAAATTATATTATTTAGAACAAACTGAGTAAGTTTTTGACTAGAAAATCAATACGTTGACAGAGTAAATTTTCGCATATCTAATCAATAATTTTTTTTCCAAAAACATTAATAATAGAGAGGCGCGCTTAAATTTTACTAATAATAGACTATATATTTGTCAACAAAGTTTCATTCGCAGGTAAAATATCAATATTTTAAACACAAACAATGTCTTCAACGGTTTCATAAGTACAAAAGTGTGATTATTAAAATGGCTTCAACATATCCATTTGTTAGTTTTCAGTTGGTGACATATCTATTATATTTTCCTAGTGTCCAATACAAAATTACTTCTCGCTCCTTTAAGATAACATTTTGATCACTTTTTAATAATTATCTTTACAAAACTATTTTTCAAGAGTGTTAGAAAAGTTTTATATTGACTGCCGAAATGTTGATAAAACTGTTTTGTAGTGTTCGTAAAAGGCCATACAACGGAAAAACAGATTTCAAACAGATATTGTTTGAAATATGTTTTCCGTTAATCAGCTGTCGCCCCCCTACGAACGACAACTCTCAGAAGTTGAGAAGTTGTGCGAGCTAAGAACTAACGAGGTCTTACCTTTTAACCTGTGATTCCATACAAAAATATTAAGAAAGACTATATTTATAATGTTTTATGAAACGGTGCCAATTTCCTACTTAGGTATAGATGTTTCATAAACACATTGAAAACATTTCTGGGATACAGTTTTATAATTTGTTTCTACGAAACGTTTTCACAACTATTATAAAATTGTGGTTTCAAAAACTACACCTTGTGGAGATCAAATCGTGACGTGTAATTTTTGAAATTACTATGGATCTTCATCGAGTAACGGCCGAATCAATCAGAAAAAAATGTTAGTTGGGAATGATGAGTTTCGATTTTTAAATGTATTTAGGAGTAAAATTAAAGCACTAGCTTTACCCAAATGATTCTTTTATGAGATTCTTGCATGAACAAAAAATTACACTGTAACGATATAGATATTATAGTAGAATGAAGAAGACTGATGTACAGATTGAAATTTATAGTAGGTATTTGTTGTTGACATCCCGCTAACTTATGACTTGGTGGATTCAATAAATTTGCAGATCTACTGGATATTCACGGTCATCAGAATACTCGCTTGAACCCTGTACATATAACATTTTTCAGTGCCTATATCCTAAAAATAAATAACGCACTTCAGAATTATAACGTCACACTATCAATGTTAGTGCATGCTAAATATTATTTGAAAATATTGTTGAATGCTGCATTTGAACTTACCTATTTGCAGAAAAAAATTCCGAGCCTGTAGTGGGAGTAACCGTGTACTCATTTTATTGGCGCAATATAGCGCCTATCATAACTGATACAAGTGAAAAACGGTAATGGACCGAGAATCCAATTCATCATAGGTATTAGGTATATATTGAATCAACAATATCTAATCTACAGTTGATATCTTCAAAAAATCGTATTTCCACGAAATATTAAAAATTTGTCTATGTAAACAATACTGAATATTCAAATAGGCATTACGAAACTCGGTTTAACATTGCATGCATAACCTTTGGCTCGTATCTGAAATATATCTTTAGGCTGCAGTTAAAGTAATTAAAACAAGTAAGCATCATTTCAGTTTGAAAATAATATGGATGATTTCTATCAACAAAAGTCAAAAATTTTCAAGCCATTGTAACTCAAATAATTAGGTATATAACGAAAGCAAAGCAGATTGAAAATTGAAATACCGCTGATACGAAGATGAAAACAACTAATTTACTTATCAAACGGTAAATTTGCATATAATATCAATAATTGTTAATTGTATAGCTTTTCCTATGAAAAGCATTTGATATTTTCCTTATTTATAAATGTTTAGTGTACAAATCTAGAGAGAAACATTATTACCTATAGCTAGTAGAAGAGGAAAATGTCAGTTGGTATTTTCAATAAGGTTTGTCAACATTTTCATGTTGTTTTAAAAATATTTTATAAAATATTGGAGAGGTAGAAAAAAGAGATTTTTCTAAATGAAAACTTATGTTTTTATTTTAACATTTAATATTTAACGGAACATCCAACATAACATTTAACAGAACATCTTTGATTGACAACATTCTAAAAATGACAAATTGCTAACTTATGTAATTTTTTCTGTAGAGGAGAAAAATGAAATAACGCAGTAGGTAACTTTTATAAGAGAAAACTATTGGATTTTTATATTTTTATACCGTATACGTATACCTACGGCATTAGAACCTCTGTCGTGAAATTGATCTATTTATACCTGATGAAAACTCTTTTTCACACTAAAACTGAAGCGCTGTTTTTCGACGCGCATTTCGATCACAGTTTAAGTTGAAGAAAAAGATGGGTTGTTCCTGAAATCTGTATTGTCAATGCTTCCAATATAGTTTTTTCAATAATTGAGTTCTACTGATTTAGTGTTCTGAATGATAAACCAACCCTACATAAAAATTTCGTAAGAAATTACTATGGGAAAAAAAAGAAGTATGTCATTTTCAAAGTGGCTGTGTCATTACTTATACATTCGTTAGTGGACTGTAAAATTGTTATAATCATCTTCAGAAACTTTTTTATCCAAGCGCGTGTAGGTAGTGTGAAACATCTTTCATTACCTGATTTATATTTATTCAATGATGGTGAAAATTAACAACTTTTTTTATTGGAAAAGATGTTATTGATAGCGAATTTGTTAATCTGCTCTCGATACATTTTGTATTTGTAGAAATTGCCAATTTAGCTCATAGACGACAAGATCGCAACTCTCAGTAAACTATACCGAGACAATCCCAGCGAGTCAAAAAATCGCGTCACAACAATGAAAAACAAAGACCGCGAACAAAAGCGCGTGAAATCGTTCAAACAACAAACAAAGCGCCCACTTTTCTGCAGACAAACTCGCGACTGTTGTTCCTCAACTTGTAGTAGTGGCACGCGTCCACAAAACGAAATCCATCTATCTATTGTCCTCGATTCATTCATGACTTCCAACAATGAGGAACGGTATAGGTAATTGGCCGCCGAAAAAAAACAGCGAAAATTGATAAACAGATATAACCTCACTTTCAAACTTGACGCCTTACGACGATACAATAAAAGCCTTCGGAACCCTGTTCATTCATATCCCTTACACCCATTGTCACAATATTTACATAACCTAATTATACGAAAGCTCCTTTTTCGACATTTTCGCGGAAAATTCACCATCAGGTGAGATCGCAGAAAATCCCATCGAAACTCACCTTTGCTCTCATTAATTAAAGATTTTTGAACGCGAAATGATGCGCCGTATTAATTAATTATTATTGCTCCGTGCAGTAAAAATACCCTCCAGGTATAATTAGTAATCGCCGAGTAATTAGTAGGAGTCCCGTCGCGTCGCCTGCGCGCCACTCCACCGATGGAGGGGCGCCCCTTGTGGGTGTGGCCAGAGCTCGCACTTGCGCATCATTGGCCGAACGAAAAGATGGCAGGCGGTACTGTCAATCAAACCCAGAGGAGGGGATCGCTCGGAGACGAGATTGGAAGCAACTCCAGCAACTCACAATAGAGAGTAACGCCGTACAGTGCGGAGTGTGACGTCGTGATAGAGTGCAGTGATAAAGCCAGCAAACTGTTTGCGCCGACGGAAGACATGTTGACGATGGAGACCGACCTCAAGGGAGGTAGTTTGCACGGCAACATACCACCGCACCATTCGTTGCAAAATTACGGTTCGCTCAGTGCACTAGGACAAGCGCCGATGCACGGATTAACGCAGCATCCACACCAGATACATCACCAACCGCAGGGACCGCAGATACACCACCAACAGAACCACCACCAAGCGCACCAGCAGCCGACCCATCAGCCCCACGGACAGACCACGCAAAATAACAATAACAACTCGAGTAAGGCACAAAACATGGAGAGAGTGAAACGGCCGATGAACGCGTTTATGGTGTGGTCGCGAGGCCAGAGGCGGAAAATGGCACAGGAAAATCCAAAAATGCACAACTCGGAGATATCGAAACGACTCGGGGCGGAATGGAAACTGCTCAGTGAGACGGAGAAAAGGCCGTTCATAGACGAGGCGAAACGCCTGAGGGCGGTGCATATGAAAGAACACCCGGACTACAAGTACCGGCCGAGGCGGAAGACTAAAACGCTACTAAAAAAAGACAAGTATCCTCTGGGAACGACTTCGCTGCTGCAGGCAGCGGACCCCGCGAGATCCGCAGCCCCCTCAGTGCAGCAGGTCCAGGCCGCGAGGGAGATGTACCAAATGCCCAACGGGTATATGCCTAACGGGTATATGATGCACGACCCTAGCCCTTACCAGCAGCAGTACAGCAGCGCGAACTACCCGCGGTACGACATGGGACAGATGCAGCATAGTTACATGAACGGGGGTTACGGAGCATACGGTCCTGCAACCGTCCCCAACAGCGCTGGCTCTCCCTACGGCATGCACCAAGCGGGGTCCTCGCACAGCCCCTCCGGGTCGAGTATCAAGTCTGAACCGGTGAGCCCCAGTTCGGGGTTACACACCCCAACGCCCAGCGGGGTTAAAAGAGAGTACGCGGGCCAACCTCAGCAAGGAGATCTTCGCCAGATGATTTCCATGTACCTACCCACCGACGGAGGTGTCCAACATATGCAGCATCAGTACAGTTCATCGCCCGACCCCATGGGCCAGGGGGGCCCCCTGGCGCCTTTAACGCATATGTGAGAACCGCTTTTCGTGGCGCAGGACTTGGACGTGTCGCCACTGTGAAATAACAAGTGTATATAAATTCAGACATTCTTATATATTTTTCATTCTGGTTCCTTTAACCACAGCAGTATTGACGAAAAATCTTAGGGCGGACGACTGTTTTTCATTCTTCTTCCCTTATCACGTAAGTGTTGTGGCTTTTGGAATACTTTGTTACTATTATTTTGCTGAAAATCTAGTCATTTTTATTATTATACTTTGTTGAGTTTTGAAAAAATAAAGATAAATTATTCCGTTCGGATTACGATCCCAGTAAATTGAGTTACTGAAAAAGGCAAAAATATACACCTACCTACCTAACAAAGGGATTTGAACTTCAATAATTTATTCACCTATGTCAACAAATTCTTGGAAATAATCAATTTCCACAAATATTTCGGATTAGGAACCTTAATAAATTTTAATCCTTCTAAGAACAGGTCAAAATTATATTTCAATGAATACCTCTCCTAAATGGAAAGTCAATAATCTTATTTATTCGAATATGGTTATAACAAAATATTGATAATATAGGTAGGTTGAATCCCACAAGCTAATCTTTTATTTTTTTTTTGGAATGTAATTCAAAAAACAAGCTATAAACATTACACACATTTTTGAAGCTGTGAATACGAGTAAAGTGATTTATAGTGAAAAATCAGCTGATAAAAAATGTTAATGATATTCACATAGGTATTGTTTGGAATTAAAAAATGTTTTTGTCAACGAACAATTGGATTAGGTACTTCAAATATCTGACTCTAGCTGCAAAATCAATCCATAATTCAATATCATTATCGTTTTTTTTAATGAGGTATTGTAAATTTACACTATGAGATTTACTATATATGATCGCTTATATTTTTTATCGAGTATGAAAATAAAAATAATGACACCATCATAGCTGAAATAAACTTAGCAAATTATAACAATAAGAGTTAACCTAGAAATTGAGCAATAAATGTTCATTTGGCACTTGAAAAAACAAAGTGCCTGTATTTTAACGGATGTTCCTTTTTCCTGCGTCAGTAACCATTTTTGTAAATAGGACTTTTGTCCGTATATATTGCCAAGTCCACAAAACTTAAATCAAGAATGAAAAACAGTTTTTTATGCACTCGTGACGCAATTTAATTCTCAATTCATTCATTTGTTCAAATGCATTTTTCATATTCAATGCTCAAGGTTAAAAAATTCAATACTCTTCGAGCGTATCCAAACAAAACAAATGAACACGAATTGACATTCTTTCCGACGCCAACTGAAATGCATGTATATGCGATCTTCGTTTTTTACTAAATAATATAGATACAGGGTTTTGTTTTGAAGAGGCTAGAACATACATTTCCGTTTTGCTTCGAAAAGTTGGAAAATGTTTTTTGTAATGTTTGATTATGGTATAGTTTTTTACACGCCAGCATTACATTGGTTTATTTCAAAATTTTGGATTTGAAATTTTAATTATACAAGGCATATTATATTATATCGGTACAAATAAAAGTTTTGTCTATAGGTTCCATGGTAATTACGAAACTAAATTTAAAAAATAATAAACCATCTTTCCTTTTGTTACTGATGAATATATCTATATAGATACACTATAAGGCGTAGAAGGGCGTTTGTAAAAGAATAAGTAAATTTCGTATTTAAATTCGGATTTCATCAAATTTTCGTGTTTGTGAAAATATTAAGAAGTTCTGAATATATAGTCAATTTTGGGAAAGATCCAAGTTTGGAACAAGCATTTAACACAATTTCCAGAATTAAAGTCCGAATTCAACAAAGTTATGATCGATTTTCGACTTTCATATCAAAATATCATTAAATTTCCACTTTAACTTAGAAATTCTATTAAATTTAAATTCAGACTAAGAATTCAATAAAATTCTTATTGAATACTTTCAAAAACTACATCTCACGATTTGATCTCCACAAACTTTGTTTGCAAAATATATTACATGTTTCGCTTTGTCAAGTGATTTGAATTTCGAAATATTGTCAAATTCCGAAAGGACATGCGGAATTTCATTAAATTCCAACTTCAAAAAAATCACAAAATTTTGAGTTTAAAGTAGAAATAATGGAATTTCGAACTTGAAGTCGAAATTTAACAAAAAATCCGGTTTAAATTCGGAATTCAATCAAAATTGAAAAGTATTTATAAAAAAACGATTCTGAAATAAGAAAAACGATGTTTTCATTTGTTGTGTTTGGGTATTGTTCAATGTGTTTTCGAAACTCTGGATTTAGGTTAGTTTTGATTTCCAGACTATGGTTTTAATATTTCTCAATAGATGATACTTTTCATTATGGACCCGATATTATACCGTATATCTTTGATTGGTTCAATTCAAAGTTTCACGTTATACGAAAATTGCTGGCGATTCTCGAAATACTGATACCTGATCAACGGTTGTACCAAATTCTTTGTACATATGTGTATATATAAATATTTCTTATCGATAAAGTCTTTTCGATATTTTTTTCGTACGGAACAACTTCCCCAGTGCTTTTGTATATTGTATGTTCAAATCATATATTTATTTTAAATTTGTATACGTCATTTTACGAACAAAGAACTTTGTTATCGATACCCTATCTTTAGTCACTTTTTGGCACTTTCGATATTTACAGGTTAGCCACGACTTCAACCAGTATTCCAGGGTGAATATAAAAAATATTTGACTGTAAATATGTGAAACTCACTTCGGTTTATACATTTCTGGTGTGATGGTTGAAGTTTTGGCCACACTCTGTAGTCAAATCGGGTCCTGAGCAAATCCTGATTTTATCAGTTACTTGTTGTCCTGTTTTTTGTTTCAATATTGTAAAATTGGGATTTGTTCATGAGGTCGATATCTGTGATGAACGGAACAAAAAATTTAAATATCACTGCTTTGTAAATATAATTTTAAGTTTTTTGAATGTACAGCGTGTTATAAAGTTAGTAAGTGGATCGAAAAATTGTAAATATATGAAATTAACAAAGTTTACAGGAATTTTATTCGTTCTCATTTCCTAAGTGGTTTTTCACTTCAGCTATAACTACAAAAATATAAAGAATATAAGTATATTTAGAGAAGTGTTGATGTAAACAAAATTTGTTGAATCAGATCAGTTGATTCGAAAAAGGAATATTTTTTAGAGAAAAATGGTTTTTCGAAGAAATCTGTTTGGTTTTCTACTTTTTCATCAGTATATAAAAATCTGAGAATGAATTACTGAGATTAATTACTTTATTTTTTTCTTCTGAAGTTTCGCACATTTTTTATACAGGGTGGTTATTAAACATGCGAGGATATTTTGTCCTTTGCTGATTTTTTAATAGGGTGCTTTGTTTCGAACATACGGAGAGAAAAAAATTTTGACAATAACAGTTTATTATCAAAAATTACATGTTATATTTTGTAATCTTCAAGAACTGTTGAAAGTGACTACCCCCGCTTTTTATTCAAGAATTCAATTTCTCCTCATGAACTAATGACTTCAGGTGGCCCCATAAAAAATAATTCAGAGGGTTTAAGTCCGGTTAACAGGCCAATCCAGCGATCTCTCTATGTTACTGTTAAAAACTCTCGAGCTAATATGATAAAATGCGCTGGTGCACAGTATAAATAAAAATCTCAAAGTGAAGAACATTATCTCGATTTAAAGAAATCTTGTTCTCCTATATTCTTAAAGAAATATTTTTTTAAACTGAGAAACATATTCTCTCAAGTTGAATTTGAATAATCGCTACTTTCAAGTAAAAAAAATATTACACCAAGATTGTGCATACGTTTCAATAGAATTAATCACATTAGCTCAAGAGAAGTAACAATGCATTCTTTAGTCTGAGCAAAATTAATCTCGAAGCAAAACTGTTTTGGGTTTTGAAAGAATGATATGTTTACTTGGAACATTATTTAAATGTCTCCGTTTGAGAAATTACTTGTTTTCCTTCGAAGCGAAGCATTTTTCATTGAAATGCTTCTATTTGT
>WOGM01001351.1:0-10097 GCA_015342125.1 Leptinotarsa haldemani | reverse complement strand
TTTGTTTTGAAGTAGTTGTCAATTTGATAAAATAAAAGTCATTACGCAACTTTATTTTTCCTCTTTCGATTACGAACGTATTCAACTATATAAAAATTGTTGAACCATTGCTACAAAAAGTTCAACATATTTACCTCTCAAGTTATTTCTTCACACATTACATCAATAACTGCAATTTACAAGTTTATACAGGGTATTCCATATTTGATGGTCTATCAGACGTATCTAGGGAAATAAAAAAGTTTAGAATTTCAAATTTCGGTTGCCGATGAAAATTGCTGTGATCTATCGTTTGACAATATTTTCATCGCCGCGTTGTTGCCACATCTACATGTAACAGACATCAATTTGAAAATTTCAAATAGAACACCCTATATATTACGTCATTTTTGAATTCTGCTTTGAAATCCAAGTTTCTTTTGTGAACCATGTCCTTTCTCACTGTTTTTAAAATAATAATCTTTTTGTATTTTTTTTTGGAACAAACATGACATTTTCAGTATTTATTATCGCATGAAAATCGAAGTACGAAACTCAAATCTTACTTTACACAGATTGTCCGAAAAATACATCTCAATTTGTATCTTAGAAACGAAAATAAATATTTTTTTTCAAATGAAACACCCTGTATATTGTTCAATTTTCGAATTCAGCCAACCAATGTGAACAACTTTGATCAATATGTTCTATACCTATCTCCGATCATTTATAAAATATGAATTATTTCTAAAAAAATTTTCTCCTATGCAAGCATTAAATTTCCAATAAAATTAAAAATGAAGTGCATAATACACAAGAAATATTTTTGAATATTATTGAATCAGTCTGAAAAATTCAATACATATGGCGAACCTCTTTCTGTTTCCAATAATCTACTCGAATATCAAAAGAGTTTTAATTTGAACATTAATTGTCAATTTTGCAACTACATTGCGGCAAGGATTATGATCTAAGTGTATTATGATCTAAGTCTGATTTAAAAATTAAAATAATAGATTTGACAATAACTTGTTTGAATAGTTCGACTGTCATATTGAATAGTGAAGATGGATAATAATAATTATTCGAACTCTTAAAATCCTAAATTCGTTTTATATTCATTTATTTCACGTGAGGGAATATTCAATCGTTGAATAACCATCACTTCTGGGCTTCAGAAAATCCCCATTTCATTAGACAAAGGGGATTTCAACAAAAATTGAGTTTTAATGTTTCTCAAATTCCGAAAAATATTTAGATATCCTGAGATCGAAGTGATTTTCTAGACAATTTGCTCCTGAACTTATATCGGAATTGTTGGTATTACCGGATCTGACTCCCCTAGATTTTTACCTCTGGGGAAAAATCTAAGAAAAGATATATAGAACACCTATCAATACGAAACAGGAACTGTAAGATCGGGTTAGATGTGCCTTCGAGGAAATCGACTCGTTGGAAATCCGCAGAGCCACGACTGATCACATATTTATAACATTATCAATCCATCAATGTTTACAAGCGAATGGTCAGCATTTCAAGCACCTAAGCTAGTGAATTTTTGTCATGTCAGTATCAAATGTCAATTCTGAAGCTAGTGTCACACTATTATCTTTTGTTTTTTAGTGTAGAATTAATTTTGTTATCAATTTAATTTTGAAAAGTGGTCGTTCTTCGGTCAAAATGGTAATTGTTTGTCTTTCGCCCACTATGAAATTTCATTCATGTATTCCATTAAACCTTTCTAAACTACTATAAAGTTAATATTCATTATTCAACGTGTTCAATAAATACATTTTTCGCCGACTTTTGTAATTGAAATGTTATATTTGTATAGAAGCAAAAAAATTATAGAATTCATACCTCATAAACGGTCAGAGATAGGTATAGGACATAGTTGATCAAAGTTGATCACATTGGTTGGCTGAATTCGAAAATTGAATAACATATAGTGTTCCATTTGAAATAAATTACTTATGGTCGTTTTTCAAAGATACAAATTGAGTCGTATTTTTCAGACACTCTGTATACAATAAGATTTGAGTTTCGTTCTGAAATAATGACCACCATACCTTATCTCAATATTGCCAGAATTTGAGTTCGATGTATCAGTTAATTCATGCGATATTAAATATTAAAAATACCAGGTTTTGCCAAAAAAAATTACAAAATGATTATTATTTTAAAAACGGTTTGAGATAGGTATAGAACACGATTCACAAAAGTAACTTGGATTTCGACGCAGAATTCAAAAATGATATATACGGTGTTCCATTTGAAATTTCCAAGTTAATGTCTGTTACATGTAGATGTGGCAACAACGCGGCGATGAAAATATTTTCAAACGCTAGATCACAGCCATCTAGGTACACTGGTAACCAAAATTTGAAACTCTAATCTTTTTTTCTCTAGATACGTCTAATAGACCATCGAATATGGAATACCCTGTATATGACTTACCTCTAAACCAACCTCTGATGATGTTGGACTCTCATTGGTTATATTATTTTTTGAGGACCGTAAAAATTTGCTAGTCTCAATGTTTTCAGGCTGCTGATTGGTTTTTCATTGCTTTCCTTTAATCGTATGATTTCTTTTATTTTTACTTTTCAATTTTCAACATGATATTTTTCAAAATGTTATTATTAGTAAGTCGCCACTAATATTTCTTCAATCACACCTTTAATTTTTTCTATATACTTCAGTTTTGTAGGGGTGAGTATTTTTGTTTATCTATATTTATTGGAAATGAAGTCAATAGATTCTGGCAGATTTCTCACTGTTTTTGTCAGATCTTAAATGAATTCAGTTACGTCATCTTTCTCTACAAAGTTAATAAATTAATTGGAAATTCAATAACGTATTACTGTGCATTTTCTTTAATGTAGTTCATGATTATTTTATCAATGAAAATGTATGTAATGGTTTTAAAGCAAGAAAAATATGAATTGAAGGGATTACATTTTTAGGAGTGATTAATTTTTGGGAAAGTTTTTGGCTTTCTACTACTCCATCTTGATACAATAAAAAAATTGTGGGAATCTTCCAATTCATGAATGAATTGTGTGTATTTACTATGTTATCCAGATTGGTATTGAAGAGCCCTAAGGCAAGTGTCTTACGGCGAAACATCAATGTCTACCAGTGAAGATGACAGTGCTTCATGAAAGTGAGAATGTTTGGAATACAAACTGAGTAGAGAAAAGTGTCTTCTGTATAATTCAGTGCTCATATAAAAGTAGTTGTTTTGAAAGAATTTTTTCTTTCGTGTACTTCAATGTTTATATGAAAGTAGCTGTTTCAAGAGGGCTTTTTTCTTCCAGTTTGTGTCTGAAAGTTACTTCTTTGCATGATCTACACATCCATGTATAGAGTTGCTTATTTTAAAATTGATTACTTCCTTCCTTTCTGTGGAAGATTCCCACATTTTTTGTATCAAGATGGAGTAGTAGAAAGCCAAAAACTCCCAAAAAGAAAAATATATCTTGTGAAAACCAAATAAATAGAATATACAGGTGATTCTTCGAGTCAATTTAAGAAAAAAATCCAATACATATGTCCGGAAATGCTTCTTTTCTGAAATACATAGAATTGAAAAAATGATATTTATAAATATCCTTACAGCAACCTTGTCAATATTCATTTAATAAGTAGCTTATTTACTCCTAACTAGATTGAAATTATTCAACATAATATTAATATTCAGGTCGATACTATATTAAATTTGACCTAATATTTTTTTCGATTTGAACACTTGAAGACATTTTACTTTTATAAATAAACCAGACTATGTTTTGTAACAATAGGATTTCGCTAAGTACATTCTCTCATGGTTTAGTCCGTTTCCATAATAGACCACAAAATGTGCTGAATTTATATGATACCTCACAAAAATGTATTATTATAACAGTCATGAAGTAGAAAATTAGTTTCTTTGTCATGCTATATATTGGTCTTGCATGTAAACAATTTGGAAATGTTAAAACAATAACCCAAGTAAGGGGTTGATTTCCCATAATTCTTGTACCACTTCTCTAAATGTATATATTAATTATGACTGCTATATTTCCCAATCAAACAAAATACAAAAAATGAAACAGGAAAATTGAAAATCTTTTTCATTTTCAGGAAAGTGCAAGACCTATAAATTGAACTACTGCTTTTATGAAATCAGTTTTTTATATATCAAAAAAGGTTGTTTATTTTGTCACGCCATATGAAATCTCGGGTTTATGGGACAGTAAACATAAGCTCAACCCCATACCTTAGAATTACAGTTCAATCAATTAGCTTTTATGGTTAATCTTACATTTACAGCCCCTTAAACTAATGTATATGTCATTATCAAATAAGTAACGTTTTTAAATATAAAAACCGAATTTCATGAAAACCCTCGGGAATTTATCATCTTTGAATATAGAGGCCTATTTTTCAAAAATGCAAACTTTCTAGTTTCATGTCATATTTTTTTTCTATGGCGTTCAGTTAGGAAACATCACAGTTATAATTAACTTCTAAATATATAAAAACCATAGAAGAATTTTAGACAAATTACCCCTACTTGGATTATCGTTTTCAATTTTTCAAAGATTTTCATGTACACCACCTACAACTGACGGCATAAGGCTAAAACTTATTTTTCACTCAAGGACTTCGAAAATCATACATTTTTGAGTATACATCTTTGAACAAGTTATGTTAGAGGTATCCTTGCATCTGGCTACAAAGAAAGCATTCCAGTAGGCTAATAAAGCGGATCACTTTTTTATAATACAGTAGAAAAAGTATATAATTTTCAGGTGCATAGAAAAATAGTCTTCACAAATGAAACGAGTAGTCTTTGCTCACAACTCTTTAAGACCCTGTTACTATCCAAGCTATTGATTCATAGGAACATTTCACAAACAACTTTTTTGCCAGTATTCTAACAATACTGCATCATACAGTCTCTTTTAACCATTATTTTTCAAATGAAATTCTTCATAGAAACAGCAAAATTACCCATCAACTTTATACAACTCAAAACTGAACATACTCGAAAACAGCCATAAAAATAACAACAGTGTAACAAGTATTCACACTGGTAACTAAGGCAGTAAGACTTACATTTAATGTTACCAAGAAATATACTTGAAAAAAAATGTTCAATTAATTTACAAGCACATCAATATGAATGATGAGGGATGAAGAAACAACATTAATTATTAAAATCTCAATAGTGAATCAAGACAGATTTTTTTAATAATAAAAATATTAGTCGATATAAAGTACTTTTTGTATTACAATCAACCTTGCAATGTTAAAAAATTATATGGAAAAACAAAACTCAACAAGTTCTTTGCTATAGGCAATATGCATAGGCATGTTCTTCAAAATAAAATTTACCAATTTGCTATTCTCATTATTATATATTTTATTGAATTCCGACTTTCAACTCAAAATATAGTGATTCTGTCTTCAAAATCATTTGTGGACCTTCTTTGGCTTGAAAGGATTAGGTTAGGTTAGGTCCAAAGTGAGTGGGTCTATTCGACGCTCCACCGCAACTCGCAAGGGTTTATTGTGGGTCACACCTATTCACACTTGGCCAAATAAACCCAGCTTCTTAACGAAGCCGATTAGTTTGTATGGTGAGTGGTCTTTCAGGTCAGATGCTAAGAGTACATCTCTGCCAAACTGTTGATGAGGTAGTAGGATAGTCAAGTTGCAAGATTCTCACCTTGATACCTACGACAACCCTTTTGCACGTCAGCTACACCTGACGTTGCTTTAGATTCAGCCGTGCAGGGCTTTTTCGCCTCTGGTTTTGGTGAATTATCACCTGAGCGCAAACGTTTGCTAACCTACTTATTTGGGGTTTGTTTCCCCACCTAAGACAGATTCTGCGTACGCCGCAGCTCTCGCTCCTGAACTAAATTCACAGGGAGGTCAGTTGGAGTCGTAAACTCAGCATCCATCTCCTCTGTACACTCGCTCCTGATCTAAGTTTACAAAGAGGTCAGTTGGAGTCGTAAGCTCGACATCCATCTCATCTATAGATTCAGCTTCAGCAAGAATTTTGAAGTTTATCCTGTCCATAAAAGTCCCATGAATAGCTAGGGAAAGAAGGTCAATCACGGCAGAGCCTCGTATTACCATGACAAGGCGATGCTACGACGAGAGGGCGCCCGGTATCCCAAAGGTTCCGTAGAGACAGCTGATAGGCTCAGTGTCATTAATCCTCTCGGCACCGATACACCCACCTTAGGATTAAGCCATCATTGGGATGCCATTCAGTTAGGGAATAACACAACCACAAGTGATTCTGCCATTCCCGTATCCAGCGGGGCTACGTGGAAGCAAGCATCCAATGGCCGGTTTGCTCAACCCCCACATCCCAAGTCAATGCACTCGCCGAAAACAGCATACACAGTGATTCAGGCAGTGGAAGATGAACAAGGGCAGCCAACCCGCCTCTTTATAAAGGACAAAGCATGCATAAGTTCACTATCTGCTGTTATCTGAGGATTGTTCGAAAAGTTCACCTCTGTTTCATCTCTTAACATGGGCATTAGATGTACTAAAAGATATCAAAATTGGGCATGTTACATGGCATTATTATTTCCATTGTTGTCACAAAACTAGCAATACACCATTAATCCACTGAATAAAGCCAGTTTGTAATGTATGAAAAAGATAGCATTCTGTCAACATCACCTATTCCAATTTTTTATTTGAAATTGAAATGTAAACGAATCTCAATGTTATCCTGAATCAAGTGAAGAGACATTTGACAATGAGTTGATGAATTTATAGAACACATTTTGGACTCTTATTGAACAGATAATCCAATGAAATTTGATTGATTTATGGGATTTCGTAAGCAATCTTTGAGGGTGATTGAATAATTCTTAAACTAACCACTTTTCTGAACAGTTTTTTAATTTCCAAGAGAAGTATTTTTTACACTCTGCCACCAACGAAATTTCTACTTCTGAGAAAGGCAAAAATACTATTCTTCTTTTGATAATCATAAAAGATATATCGCCCAGAAAATATTTATTGGGGTCTGCCACACTTGCAACAAAATTTCTCACAGCTTCCATCTTCTTTCTTAGGTCATTCAAATTCCTATTCCACATATATTATTGGACGCATAGAGTCCTGTGTCATTCTAGAGTGTAACAACTGAATGAAATAATCCCATCTTTTATTTCAACTTCCTATCACTGTAACAAAAAGAAACTCAAGAATACTATCACACAATACGAATCTCGTTCAAAAATTCTTATCAATATGATTTAAAAATTTTAAATTTCTTTTATCAATAGTCGAATTGATAGTATGGAAAATAAGCTTCAGAAAGGTGCCTCAACTGACTACCTATTTTCAAACCAAACTCTTCTCTAAACATACTACTTCCTTTTCTTACAAAGTACATTGAAAAAACATGTTTGTGACTCATTACGCGATGAAATTATAGAGTTGCCATACCTAAATATCATGATACCTTCAGTGATGTTTCTGTCTAATAATATATTCATTGTTTCTTCTTCAAGTCATCAAGTATTCTATTCATGGCTCTAATTTTCTCATTCTGTTTCTTCAGTTTTGTACGGAGGTAGTTAATCCTTTTTCTATATTTCTGAAATGTTTGCTGGGATACATTCCAATATTGGTGGCGTTTTGATTTAATCTCGAGATCTGATTCTTCAAAATCTTCTATACACTCTAGAACTGGTCCTCTATAAAACACAGCATATTATTATACATTTCATTAGTATACAGTATGACAGAAACAGTTTATTTCCCCAAGAAACATACAGCAGGAAAAAAAACAATTCAAAAACCAACTATACCATAACATAACTATATACAAATAGAGAACAAAAAAAAAGAAATCCCTAGAATTTTATCTGGACTCTTAACTTCACACAGAAGTGATTGTAACACAAATAAAGCCATCTGTGCACTCGTAGAACATGTCATCAGCACTAAATACACAATAAACTATACCGAAGTTAAAGTTTTGTGTACTGAAAGCAACTTACAAAAACGGTTGTTTAAAGAAATGTTCTTTATCAAAAGGAATACAACAACATAAATAAAAAGCTGATCCCAACAACCTCATCAATATTTACAATGACATTTTAAAATTGGAGCTAATTCCTCCATTTCCCTAAGCAACAGATAGTTTTGGGTTTGGGCGCAGTGCTGAGTCTGTCAAAAAACCAGTTTCGTTAGTAGGGAGTGATTGGCACTCTTGTACCTAGAGTGAAACCATTGACATAACCTCCTTAACAATAATAATCTTTTTCTCTTGAATGATGCTCAAATTTTGCCTTTCCGTGGAAACAAACTTACCAATATTTTTAGTGTATATTAAAAAAATAGTGATGAGGAAAACTATTAGATTCTATAAGTTCAAATAATGACGGAGCTTAACAAACACTTTTCAAGTCATCTTGCGAAGGGTATTGTTTATATTTTGTAGGAGTTTCCTTGTTGAGACTTCTTCAGATTGATTACTTATATTCTTCATTACTATTTATATCTAAAATCTAAATACTATTTATGAGAAAGACAGTTTTTGGCTTTCTACTACTCCATCTCGATACAAAAAAGATGAGGGAATCTTCCAAAGGAAGGAAATAATCAATTTGAAAATAAGTAACTCTATACATGGATGTGCAGATCATGCAAAGAAGTAACTTCCAGACACAAACTGAAAGTCCTCCTGAAAGAGCTACTTTCATATAAACATTGAATTACACGAACGAAAAAAATTCTTTAGAAACAAATACTTCTATATCAACACTGAATTATACAGAAGATACTTTTCTTTACTCAGTATGTATTTATTTTTTCTTTCACTCTGAATATAAGTATATGTCATATCTCATGCCTTGTAATTTATTTATTTATTGAATAATATCAATACTTTCAAAAGCTACTTGACTTATGGCCAATTGCACGGCTCTATTCAATAAAGGTTTAAACTGAGCTAGGTTTAATCACTAAGGAACAAGAAATCTGATTGGCTCTTAAAGAATGAAAAATAATTAATTGAACTTGTCAATAGGTACTAGGCAGCAACCAAAATGATTCCAAAGATTCTTATATATTCAGCCCACTGAAATCATTCAATATATTTACTTACGTCTCTATTTCATAAAGATTCTCCTGATGAGATGTTGATGGCTGGGACTCCGGCATAATAAGTTGAATTCTACAATAAAATGTATTACCGTAATTGTATATTTAATTCACCAATTTTATTAAAAAAAAACTTACCTCATTAACAACTGTGACTGTGTCAACTTTAAAGTTGGTATTACATGTGGTTTCAATGTTCTGAACCTTCCACGTAAAGGTATAAAACTATCGGGAGTAAAGTGTTCAGAACATATTCTCCTTGAAGAATGTGAAAGGGTATCTGATGGTCTTTTGATGGCTTCTAACCATTGACTGTATCTATCTTCAGGTATCCTAGAATAATGCAATAAAATTAGAGTCAAATATTATTTCATTTGTTGCATACACAATTATTACAAAAATCGTTTTTTAGCATTAAAAATCATCTTTTTAATTCTAAGTACTACACTTATTTCTGCACTTATATTATTATGTGGAATTTAAGTTTATCCATTCTATGAATCCTTATTGGGTTAGTAAACATCTACAATTGCTTTTTATAAATAATGGTAACTTTCAAGCTAGTACTAGCTATGTGAATTCAAAGTTGTAACTATTATGAATAATTCAATGGACTTTAACCAATAATTATTAACAATATTGGATATTAATGTTTTTTGAATTATAACTGACTTACTTATGGAATGTAACACCTTTTGGGTGATTCAACGAAGAATTCCTACACCAAAGTACAAAACACCTCATTTCTCATTTTTTCACGAAGCCTTTTATCTTATCTTATCGACGTCTGAAATGACAGTCTTTCCACAAAACAGCCACACATAGAAATGTAAGTTGAATGGCAACACTTGGTTATATGTTACGCGGCTGCCAAACTTAGACAAGGAAAGATATAACCTAATCTAAGCTGCCAAACCAGGGATGGCGACACTATCGGGGTTTTCTCTAATGAATCACGTGCCTTCTGCGCGCGCATGATTCAAATT
>WOGM01001350.1:0-10102 GCA_015342125.1 Leptinotarsa haldemani | reverse complement strand
GCGAATTTTCACTGTGACCTGTTTTTTCTTCATCGTTTATAACGCTCATATTGGTTGTATCAGGTTGAAAGCCAGCAATGTTCAGCTTCTTCCAGATGTAGAAATTGGGAAAAAAATGATATTTCTTGGTATCTTTTGACAACTTTATTTTCAATACTTTTTCATAAACAACAACTTGCCACTTTGTCAAAAAACAAAAATGTTATACAAGCCTCAGTAAACTAAATCAAAAACATATAACGAATATGCAAAACTCAATGTAATGTATTTATGGGAATTCTGGAGCATGCAACGTAAAAATATGGTATCTTATTGCCAATAACAAGATTTTGGTATCACCATATCATTTTGAAAAAAAGTTTAAAAGATATTTCCAGCCTTTTAAAACTATGTGAACGAAAGTGTTCATGTAAAATGATTTTCCTGTTCTGAAATTCCAATTCTGACATTAATTTTAAATCCAATACCATAAAAAGTGAGAAAACTCAATGCTGTTACAAATTAATGAATTAACTTATACAGTACTTATTCTAAATAACCACATTATGAGATCTAATAGCACTGAGAGTTGAAAAAATAATGGATTTTGCAGAAATAAATACTACAATTTCTTTAAATATATTTTTCTTCGGAAGTATCTTGTGTGTGAATATGTTCAAGCCTATAGGTTCTTCAATAAGTGAAAAACTTTTAAATAATGACTTCATTCTATTATACAAAAATACACGTCGACACTGGTACTTATACTATAATAACGCTTAAGTCAAATATTTCAGTGGCTTATTTCGTTTTCAATTGCCATCGTTTATAGACTAAAATCGACTATTTCATCTCCTCTTATTAAGTAGATAGATCAATGTTTCTGCCAACATCCTCCATTGTCGTTTTCAGTACATTCTCAGTAGGCAGACAGTCATCTCAGCAATTGCAACATATTTGCAAAAATATGGAAAAAATATAAGACAAAAAGTACACATTCAACCTTCCAATATAAAAATTTATTGTTCAGGAAAATAATTACAGGCATTTTTCTCATTTGTTCGATTGATGATTCATTTATTTTGTAGAAATTCATGTTGAATATAGAATAAAGAAAATACTTTTGTCTAGTCAAAAGAAACTAGACAAAAGTATTTTCTTTATTCTATATTTTTTCTCATTGAAAACTTTAGAAACAAGAGAAAAATATTACATGGCTGAAATTATTCTTGATAATTTTTACAAGCGAAACATTAGGAATTCTTTGGATTTATACATATGATTTCAAATTTCATACTGGAAAGTTTTCAAATTTCAGGGATTGAAAAACTTATGATTATTTCAGGGAAGTGTGCTGTCCTTCGTTAGCATGAAAGAAAAACCCTTACTGGATAAGGTGGAAAACAAAATAAAACAAGGTCAAGAGGACATTTCTGTTTTCAAGTAAGTCCAATTGAATTTTGACAGTATTCTAAATGTTCATCAGGTCTGTCCAAAAAATAAGGTGAATGTTCAAATTTCGCGAACTATGTACATTTGATAAGCAATTTTTTTGTTAGTTCACTCATCTCGAACAATGGAGAAGGGATGATTGATAATATGTTTATTGTAATGATGGGTGACAGTCTACTGAGAGCGGTCACCAAAATCATATTGATATCTGAACTTTGTTTTGTCGCTAATATATATTATTGCACCATTACAAATCATCTTATTCTTTAAAAACTACTCACAACAAAAAAGTAAGTGTTATAGGGTTGAATAGATCTACTTTTCAATGCTATTGTTGACATAACTTCTGAACCGCTTTGTTTATATCCAAGTACTTTTCTAATGGAATCCGATTATGAAAAGCAGTATATCTCATTCCATTTAAAAAATCAAACTAAAAAAACACTTCTATTGGGAAACCTGTACATTGGACAATGTTTCAGAAAAGCCCAATACATTGAATATATTCATGAAACACTTAATTGTGAGATTTTCACCAAACAGTTTTACAAAAATGCAACACGTGTTTCGCTATACAATAGCTTCTTCAGGTGTCTCTTTACTCCTGATGCGCAATAGCTTCTTCAGCTATTGTATAGCGAAACACGTGTTGCATTTTTGTAAAACTGTTCACGTGAAACTTCTGTACGAAACATTTCTTGGATAATTCACTTCATTTCAAATCTCTAAAAGAAGCTCCATATGAAATACCCTGTATTTTAAAATATATTTTATCTCATTGAAAAGTGAATAATTTAAAACCTCTTTAGGTCATACCAATTCAAGTTAGAAGAGATGGAATCTTTTCGATATCGAGCCAAAGATGCTTGGAGGGCAGTTACGAAGATTGCGGTGAGAGAAGCAAGGTTGAAGGAAATCAAACAAGAAATATTTAACTGTCAAAAGTTGAAGGTAAAACCTTTGTCTGGTACATTATACATTTATTTTAGCATCAATTGTCACATTGAATGTAGTAACAAGAATGATTGATGTTTTATCATGCACCAAAATAAATTGTATGATTTTTTCAGACGTATTTTGAAGATAATCCGACGGATCTGCAAGTTCTTCGTCATGACAAAGCACTACATACAGTAAGGATACAACAGCACTTGGCCGACGTTCCAGAATATATTGTACCACCTACTTTAAAGAGTTTAGCAGGGATTACAAAGAGAGGAAAAAGGAAAAGAGACCATTATAAAACTTCAGAGAGTTCAACCTCCAAGTTTCAAGTGAGTTTTTGACAAAAGATTACAATTTCGTTAGTCAGTTGAATCTAAGTAAGGTTGAAATTAATGTAGATTTTGATTGTAATGTAAAGCACTTTTTCCACACCAGAACTATAGCACCTTCTCCCAACACATGCTTTGCCAACCAAGTTAGCTTTATAAGGAGATAATAAAACTGCTTTCTCAAGCGTTTTTATTTATTATTAATGCTTGAGAAAGCTATTGTACAGCGAACATGTCACGATTTTTGTAAAACCCTTCATAGTGAAAATCATACAATAAACTGTATTAATGAGTTTTAATATAGATTTTCATCAAGTATCGCCCAGTTCTATTCAACCAATACCGGGAATTCAGGTAATGATGGAAGGTGATGGTTTGTCTAGATGCATATAAAGAGCTCTAGCATAGTGTAAGATTTGGTTTTAGTCAACTTCTGATGACGCTAACTGGGTGAAACAAGTGTATAGACTCAGTACTTTTCTTCTGGTATGGAAAAAGTGATTTCAATAAACCATAGAACTATAATTTCTTAAATATAAAATGGTGGGAAATTTCCTTATGATTCAAAGCAAATGTTATATGGAAGCATGTGAACAGAAAAAATGGCTGGATTGAAGTCTGTGTTCAATACATTCTCCTGTAATACTATTTTCAGACTTTCGAAAAGGTTCAAAAGTTTCTAGCTGAAAACATACAAAAAGTAACATTAGGCAAATCTGGTTACTGCAAAAAATTGTTAAGAAAGGCCCCTTTGAAAAATTAAATGAATCCCACGTACCATCAAATATTTTCAGTATATTATTTCACTATATTTCATCAAAAGAGTTTCAATTCTTTAAATTTTGTTTTACCCCCCATTGATTTATATGGTGCAAATCAACTGGCTAAAAAACAAAGATTTGATTTTCTTCAAGTAACATTTCATTGAGAGATTTTCGCCTAAAAGTTTACCAAACCTCAATAGGTTTTTCACTATACAATACATTTCTGGAGCATTTTCAAACTATCGAAACATGTTTTGCGAAGTTTTGTAAACTGCGAACATAATAAAATGTTACTTGAATATGTCATTTTTATCAAGTATCGGTCAATTCCATCACATAGATTTGGTTGTCTTGAACCTTATTATCGCTATACTCAGTCAAATTTATATATTTTTAAGATTTCAAATGAAATTGATTGATTCTGAAACTGTCGCAAAACATTAACTGATCCCCATATGAATCCAATTTATTCTGTAATTTGTTTACCCATTTGTGCTTTATATAATATGAACTTTTTACACACCAGATGGTTTCCTGAATATTTTTTCAAACTTCAGAAAAATTTTAAGCATTGGAATTATATTTCAGGTTAAAAAATCGAATCCTCTATTAACTATGCAGTTCGAAGGATTTAACAAGAAGAAAAAAAAGAACACGTGATGGGAAATATATTTATAGTTTGAATTGTAAATAAATGAAATTTTCATCAAATATTTTGTGAATGAATTACCACAGAGAAATAATAAAAAGAAATTTACTCAGTTAAATAGTTTAGTGATCCAATAATTTTTCTGAAAAAAGGTTGGTTGGGTATCAGGATCAATTGTTTCTTTAAAAGAAAACAACCGACCAACCTTTTTTCAGAAATATATTCAGTCATAGACCAAGTACAAGGTATCGACCATGTCAATTTATACTTCATACAAATCTGTATGCAGATTTGAGAGACTAAGAAAAATAATAAATATGTAAACAAACATGTAGATATACATTATAATACGTCGGTCCCAAAGCAAAACCACTAATGTGCAAATTCTTCATTCTGAAACAATATGGGTTTAATTTTCTACTGGTACTGTAAAATTTAAAAATAAGTCACATTGGCGGTTTTTTAGTTATACAAATGACCTATAAAGGTTTATTTTTCACATTTGTGGTTTTGTCAAAGGAAACAACATAAAACTAAATTTAACTATGCACATAAGTGAAATTTTATGTTTTTTCACATTCGTGGTTTTGCCTTAGGACCGACGAATACATAAACATACACATAGACCCCAAATTGATATCTCCAGTGATATAAAATATAAATATACTCATATGTGTAAATAAATATATAGAGTGCAAAAAATTGGAAAATGAAAGAATAAGATTATTTACACACAAATATCCACAAAAACTTAATCATCGAAATATTCTTGTAATGTATAATAAGCTTTAGCCAAAAACAAATCTTTCAGTGATTTTTTGAATTTGAGAGTATTGCAGGCCTTTTAGATTAGGGAGTTTATTATACATTTTCACCTAATAAGCTGGCGATTTTTCAAATGCGGATGTTCTCTGAGTCATTGTTATCAAACTGGTAGTGTTTCTAGTGCGATATTGGTGGTGGTAATTGTTTTTCTTCAGCTCATTTTCATGTTTTTTATTATGCAAGCAACATTTATTTATAAATGCAGCAAACTGTCAAAATCTTTTACCCTCGAAAATTTCCTTGCAACAATCACATGCCTTCATGTTTTGAACGTCAATCAAACAATTCGTTTCTGTGTAATGAATATCCTATTTATTTCGATAACATTTCCCCATAACATGATGTTAAATGATAATGCAGTGTATACTAATGCATAATAAACTTGGATAAGAACATTCTCATGAAGTTCATACCTTAACAGGTTGAGCGTCAAATACTTCGATCGGGGTATACCAGCATCAATCAGCGATGCCACCCACTCCGATCGAAGTGTTGTATATGCCTAACTTATAAAGATCGGTATCCATTTTGGCTAGAGGAAGTTTTAGCTTTACTGGTGTCCTAAAAACATTTGTTGAGCACGTGTTATAGTTGGTTACGCGGTTTTTATTATTTGTGTCATTAAACATAGAACCCAAACCTGGATCTTCTGGATGGCAGAAAAGAGAATGTAATTTACATGTGTTCAGTAGGAAAGCACTCACAGATGAAGAATTATTGCAGTGTTTAGAAGATAGCAGTGGTGATGAATATTTGCCAGAGCCCAAAGACAAATATCCCTCTGAATCAAATAGTGATTCAGATGCACAAAGTGATGACCAGTCGTTAGGAAATATTCAAGTTTCGATTGTAAATACCAACTCAGCTTCGACTAAAGCGCAAAAGAAATTAAAGTGCTCAAAAACAGGTACATTGAAACAGTTTACATTAAAAAAAATCAAGAGTGATTCCGCGCAGAAGCAGACCTATAATTTTTTTCAGACGACGCGAAATGCAAAAAACAAAACATAACGGCATCCGAGAGTACCTCAAGAATATGGTCGGCAGTCAACCTGTTAATTGTAAAGTAGGATTTGGAGAGTTTTTATGATTAATTTTTCAATATGCTCAGACCATGAAAGCGCTTTATCAATCATTACACCTAGAAACTTAGTTGAGTTATGTATATGAATGACTTCACTGTCGATCAGATTGCTCATATTGAAATATCTAATTTTTGTTTTCTGTGCATTCAGCATTAGTTTATTGTTATGACAATATTTTATCATTTCACCAAAACCGATTTCAATTGATGGAATCATATCCTCCATAGATGATTCAGCTATACCAAATGTTGTGTCATCAGCAAAATTAATGAGATAAAAGTGCTTCTCATGGGGAGGAAACACCAATTTGTGAGATAAATTTTTGAACCTAAACTTTGTCTACCTATGATAAAAACAAGCATGGAAGTTGATGTGACAAGTTCCAATTTTTTTGAAACCTACTTCAATACAGATTTTTACATACATATACATACATATTTTCGATACTTTTTATTAGATCTCATGATGTTGCTATCAGACTGCCGGAGGAGCAAATTCTCATGTTATGGAATTTCACATTTTCTAATGGAAATACGTATTATATAATTGTCATTAAAGACAATTTCAAATCATTCTTTTTTAATCTGTTTAAAATCTGTTTTTCCATTAATCAGCTGTCGCCCCCATACGAACGACAACTCTCAGAAGTTGAGAAACTAGTGCGAGCTAAGGACTAACGAGGTCTTATCTTTTAACGTGTGATTCCTACTGTCAAGTATGTTTATGGCACAGTAACCATGATGAATGCCACAGAACCTTTAATGCTAGATTTAATAAAATCAGTTACTATCCAGCCTATGAAGCAAATAGTTTAAACCACCAACTAGCACATGAAGATTAATCTTCCTCTTGAAGATGACCACCTGGTAATTAAAACACGCGTCGAGGTATTAAAAATAACGGTTTGGTGTTGGGATAAAACTTCAGTAATATTCAACTCTGGTAATGTTGAATCGTTAAGTACAAATAAATAAAAATGGATTTGATACAAGTGCCCCCAATGAGTATGGTCGGAAATTTGCGCGAGAAATGAAAGTTGTGGAAACAAACAAAACAGATCTTCAAATTCTCGAGATATGGAACAACTGTTGACGCTAATAGGAGATGAAGGAAGGCCGAATTTATTACATTCGACTTCAGTGAAGAAAAAACTGATTAAATAGAGCCATTGTCCGATAAGTTTGAAATATATTTTAATCTCAAAACGAACCTTATCTAAACTGGACATAATTTTCTTATAGTAAACAGAGATGTGGAACAATACATAACAAAATTGAGAATCTTGCTAAGTCTTGTGAACTTAATATTTACTAACCAAAGATATTATTCTTTGGAATTCGATGTGTCAAACGTAATAAGGTCTTCATCTCAGATGATGTAAATGTACAGTATATGGAAAGTCATGTAGGGTGTGTTGAGATCTCAACCATTTTGCTGTAGTCTGGAGGAGTAAGGGTGGAAAGACAAATAAATATAAAAAAAGCTCTGACGATGACTATAAAAAGTACTGCAGATGGCAAGAATAAGGTCAGAAACACTAAAAGAACTCCTATGAGCTTGTGCATCTAGACTATTGGTTGAAATGCAAGTGTTATTCAAAATTAGAAAAAGAAAGGTTAGTTATTTGGATTGGGTGTGAACATTTTCATCATTTGGACAAAATAAAGGACCCCACAGTAATCTTATGGTGAAAATTGCTGAAATGATGTAGCACATGCCATCCTGAACAAAGTTACCATTGTGCCAACTCTCTGAATGCCGGCGTTTGGTTTTTGCAGGGTCTCAAAGGTTGATATTTTGACGATTTTTCAAAAAATTTCCGGAATTTCATTTTCATCGTATCGATCTGAATTTTTATAATGGAATAGTCCACAATACGTGCATCAAAAAGTAGCAATGACAAAAGTTTGTAGAATTAAAACTGACGGGTATACAGAGGGTTAAACTTTGTATTTGGTAATTTTTATCAACTATTTTCAAGAACAATTTTGTTTTGATGCAGATCCATATGCAATTGATGTTATTTACAGTACATGAGAGGGTGGTCATATTTTGCATTTGAACTAACCATCCAACTTGAATATTTGGGAGATACGGGGCGATCAAAAATATATTTTCAATTTCGGAAAAATGTATGCTTTGTATAGGTAGTCACCTTCCACCAATATATTTAGCTGATTTGAAACTATGTAACTAATATATACATGCAAATGTGTCAATGTCTCTGATCATTAATCTGAATCCAAATAAAGTTGCGGCGATGATCAAAAAAATATGAAGAAGGAATATTTCGGAATCATTTTGAAATGATTTCTAAAATCATCATCGAATTTCTTACATTTTCTGACATAATATAGAGGAGTCATTCTCGATCAAAAAGTTCCACAGTGCCTACCTCGCGAATGCCACAGTTTGAATTATATAGGGGTTTGAAGTATAGTATTTCATCGATTTCTCAAATAATCAATAATTCCTTTGTAACGGAAAATAATATTGTTTCCTAGACAAACTTCGGAACATTTTAATGATAAAATTATCTGAAATGAGAATTCATGAATATACAAAGGTTGCAACTCAGTCTCATTCTGTAAATATATTTTCGGGCATATGCATACGAATATATGATTCATGTTTCATACAGTGTATGAAAATATAATACAAATTCTATAAAGACCATCGTTTTCATTTTATGTTCCAGGAAAATACAGGGTTAAAACAATTTTCGCAAAAGTTTCGATGCTGCTTTGAATGTGTCTGCCAGTAAAGTGTCATGCCAAGGTACAGCAGAGTGAAGGGCATACATTTCCCTGGAATCCCAGAACTATTTCAATTTTCAAAAGTTGTCTTTTGATATAGTGTTTTGAAGTTCAGGTAGTCTGGTTTTATATATTCTCGAATTGTGTACAGTTGCTTGCATAGAAAAGTACCTAATACACTTAATTTCGTCATAGTACAGAGCCCACGACCAAAACCATATATCATTGCAATGCGGCCGAAACTGTACAAAATCGTTAGATTATATGATTCTGAACCCGACTAGGTGTGGAGCAACGGTCAAAAGTGTAGCAATTGCGTGCGAGGCTATTTCTGCTGTGTCCAAAAAAAAGGTAGTCGGTATCATAGCAATACGTCTGATATTGGAATTGTACATAGATTTTATAATTTTATGACAAATGAGTTGGTTTTCAGACATTTTGCGCGTAGTATATAGCTGAAGCAAAATTTTGAAAATGTCAAAAAATTTAGCCGACCTGTATTATAGCATTCCAGATAATTTTTTTTTTGAACCACCGTTCGTATACTGGCCAGGATTACAAAAAAACTGAGAGATGTCGAAAGAGAAAAGAACGTTTTGGAGTCGCTTGGCCGATGCCTGAGCACTTACGATGCGGTGGGAATAGTTTTTCACGTGTTACACTCCTGCCACTCTCCTACTATACACAGCTCACTCACCAGCTATTCTAACCGTTGGAATGACGCTCACTTAGTTGCCATGTGTTGTTGCCAAGAACATGAAGAGGCAGAAAAATCGTTTACCATGTCTGTCAGATTAATCCACAAAGTCAAGTCGGTATTCGATGTTCAGTTACTGATGAACTAAGTTGCTGAGAACATTAGAAAAACTAAGTATGTGGTGGATCTCTTCAAAATAAACAGCTTTTTTCTATAAAATGTTTATTGAAAAATCATTCGTATTCGAGATACAAATAACTAAAATTGCAAAAAACTGACAAACACCAAAAATGTTTTGAAGATTTTCAACAATTTGTATCTCGTAAACAAATGATTTTTTGATAAACATTTTGCAGAAAAAAGTTGTTTATTTTGACGAGATCCACCACATACTTAGTTTTTGTAATGTTCTCATCAATTTCACTTAGCGCCTCAGGAGCTAAGTAATATGCATTGATGTAGAAAATTATAATATCTCAAAAATGATCACCTCCAGCATTGTTGAGGAAGTGTACCTTTTTTACTTGGAGGTGTGGAAATTAGGTTTTTTTATGAAAAGTACCAAAAGTTTACTGACAAAAAAGTTAGGACAATTTAAAATAAATGACAGCGTACGCAGCG
>WOGM01001349.1:0-10109 GCA_015342125.1 Leptinotarsa haldemani | reverse complement strand
TGTGGAGATCAAATCGTGAGGTGTAGTTTCTGAAATTACTATGGATCTTCATCAAATAACGGCCGAGTCAATCAGAAAAGTATTTAATTAAACCACAAATATAATTTATGTTTTGTTTTCATAATTAATTACTGAAACATTGAGATAATGAGATCTTATATTATGTAATGAATATAAATCAATATTGACACACAAAGGCAAGCCGTTAGTCTTATAATCGCTTTCCAATTCGCTTGTTTAGCTTGTTTCGTTGATCTTTTCCAATTTAAAAGTGACTCGCTCTCAGCGGCCCACGTCTTTATATACCCAAACGATCATCATACCAAAATGTACGGTAACATTCTCCTTGGTCTAGAAACTGCTACCAAATTTCAGGGAGTTCATTGAACAAGCACCATCTAGCGTCGAGTGGCAATACTAGGTTTTANCTAGGTTTTACAAGGATTGTAGTCGATTTATTCAACTGTAGGCTGTAGGTGTTTCTTATGAATACTTACAATTATAGATGGCATTGTCTACAAAACCAATTAAAATTGTATGTTTGTAACAATAACTTCTACTTTAGGTATGCCGCATACAAAATATACGAAGCTAACGTGAATGCTGGTGAACGGCTGTCGTAGAAAAAAATGCAATGCACCCAACAGACACACATACCATATCTATCTCCCACCTACATATTTTTACACTGTTTAATGGCAAATCTGAATAGTCGTGATGATAATGGCGGCGATTTTAAAAACGGATGTCATAATCTTAATGTAATTCTTAATATTTCAATACTTTCTACAATATACATTAAACCTTGTGAATTTATTTACGTTTTGTCATGCGATGCAGAATTTATTGATAGGTAAGAAAGTCAATTGCTGACACTTTGGTCGCTTTGCGGCTAGCTACATTTGATTTCTAGTAGGGGCAACAGCCCACCCCCTGCCCCCCATTGGGGACGCCCTTGACTACTAGTATCATTGAAATATTCATCAATTGAATGGTATCCAGAGACAATCCATGTGAGCAGAAATGAGTTCTTTCATTGGATTTCTATTTTAGCAAAACATTTTCTAAAATTATATGAGTTATTACAACATTCATTACTTTCCCTAGGTAACAAGGCATTGGACTTGGAAAGTGAAGGAAAGACGGTAATTTTCTGTTTTGAAGAAGCCATCGGTTTCATGTGTTCTACCGAAGTCGTAGATAAAGATGGAGTATCGGCTGCTTTTCAGTTGACTACTATGGTTTCCTATCTTTACAACGAAAATAAAACCCTCACAGAAAAACTTGAAGAGATTTATTCGAATTATGGACAACATGTATCAAGTAATTCGTATTTCATTTGCCATGATCCGGTCATCATTAAGAAAATTTTTCACAGAATAAGAAACTTCAGGGGAGATAATACGGTAAGATATGCATAATAGATATCTGATATATGAAATGGAATAGTTTTGTAATGAAGTACACCCGTGGGCAAAATTCAAAGAACACGTATACCCAGTAGTATATCTCTGGAGAGACATATTCTAGAAAGCTCAAATATAGCTGTGAAAAACCATCAAGTGGTTGGTATGAACTTCTCAAAAGTGCAATCTGAATTTTGAACCCTTCGATTCAGTGGGGCTCGTCGGTGGACGTGTCATAATGACAGTAAGCTTGTGCTTTCATGGTTGCTGGTTCCTCGCTTAAAAAAAGTCCTCTAAATCGTTGAGTAAACTCAAGAGGATAGAAATTAAGGCAATCATTGCTGATAACAGTCTTTGCCTTGTCGTAACCTAGAAAATCACCCTCGCTACTTCAATCTCTAAAATCGCAAAACTTCATCAGGTCCTGTTTGCATCTTTTGCAGACACCCCATGTTCTTCGTGACGTGAGATGGAAAATCTTTTTTGTGGTTGACGTTTTTTTATATTCATCATGACCTTACAAAAGTTTCCACCCTCGGCAACCACCTCCGATCCTTGAAAGCCTTCAACCCATAAATCTCAATTCCTGAATCTGATCGTGAAATCTTTTTTTTTTCACAGATTTCGGTTTTAAAATATCAGGAAGAAGATTCGCTGGAGATGGGTGAAATATAAGGTTTCGAACCGAACCGAATTTTGGTGTGGTATTTTTTCGGGTAAGAAATCAGGGGCTTGGGTCTTGTGCACCCTTTGCATTGTCCATAGTGTTACGTATAACCCGCAATAAACTAAACGTGAACGCCACTGAGTGATAGTGCATGGTAACCAAGAAAAAATATCGTTGCTAGGGTGCACTTGAATTCCTGGAAGTACTCACCGACCACCTGCTAGTGCATTAGACAAATATTTTAGGCATTCATTCGATTCGATTTCGTTGTTTTGAACACACATGTTTTAAACACTTATCTGTACATTACATAAAATTTGTATGCAATAAATCAAACAAAAACTAGATATGTGATTATATTATTCACATAATAAACATGGTCCTTCGATCCACGATACCAAATAATAATAAATATTAGTTCATTTGAATTAAAAAATAAGTGATAAAGAATCCACCGGCTGTTTCACGTGAAGAAAAGAGAGCTGAGCCAAGTACACATCGCATTAGAAGTTGGAAATTGGATTCCCGGACAGCACAGGCATTATACAAGGTGTGTTCGTTCCATTCTCATGTTTTTATCCTATCACAATCACAATTTGATAAATACTTCAAGAGTGCATTTGATATTTATACTTAAAACAATTTGCATAATATATAGCAAACGATTTTCACCTTATTCTCAGTGTTCATTTGATTTGAAACCAATAATACGAAACTTTGTATAACATTAACAAAGTTTTTATACTCATATTGATTCAATTACAAACTTTGCATAATATTAGCAAATAGTTTGTCATTCATCTTTCGTTCTGTCGTTTTTCGCTAAAAATTGCAAGTAACACTTTTTCATCATGTCTATCGCACTCAAGAAAAAGCGAGGCATGATCAAAGCTCAATTAACTAGATTTGAGACATATTTCAAAAAATGTTTGGATGAACAAAGCTCTGACATTATTCAGCTCGAACAAAGACTTGGTAAAACCGAGCCGTTGTTGGAGGAATTTTACAATATACAGTATGAGCTGGAACTTCAGGTTACAGATGATGATCCAGAAATTTTGAATACTATTCATGAGGAATCTATCTCATTTGAGAATACTTATTACCAAATAATAAGTGATGCTCGTAAATATATTATGAAGAAAACATCATCTGCTGACCCGGCTTTTCAGTCTCAAGCTTCGACCTCGCAACAAAACGTCCCTGAAATAAGTATTAAATTACCTACTCTCAATTTACCAACGTTTGATGGCTCCTATAGTGAATGGTTATTTTTCAAAGACACATTCAAGTCGGTGATTCACGAAAATACTTCTCTGTCGCCGGTTCAGAAATTTCACTATCTTAGATTATCTTTGAAAGGCGAGGCTGCAAACGTTATAAAGGAGTTGGAAATTTCTGATGCAAATTATACTATAGGGTGGTCTGGCTTGATTGAACGATATGAAAATAAGCAACTATTAGTATCGAATCATATAAAAGCATTATTTAACTTGCCAACAGTAAACAAGGAGTCGTCCACAGCTTTGCGTCAATTGGTTGACGGCACATCTCGTCATTTGCGCGCGTTAAAAACCTTGGAATTGCCAACGGAACATTGGGACACCCTCATAATTCATTTAATAGCAACTAAATTAGATCATAGTACCAGAAGAGAATGGGAAGCAAAGAATACCAAATCAGAATTGCCAAAATTAAAAACGTTTCTTGATTTTTTGAAAGAACGATGTTGTCTATTAGAAACTCTAAGTTTTGAAAAAACGACTGTTTCCGGTAAATCTGTGAAATCACTGGTTAGTAATAGTTTGAAAAGGTGCGTCATTTGTTCTCAAGATCATTTTTATTACAATTGTTCAAAGTTTCTGAATATGGAACCTAGTGCTCGATTTGAAGAAGCAAAACGTCTCAGGCTATGCATTAATTGCCTAAGAAATAATCACTCTGCGAAACAATGCACTGCCAGCAAATGTCGGAAATGTGGCAACTTACACAATACATTATTACATTTCAAGAATAAAAATCAATCTTTAGACTCTTCTTCAAACAAAGAAAATTCTCAACCATATGCTCAGAATAATAATTCTTCCTCGTCAGATGACAGCACTATTCAATCAAGTTCGTTATGTTCTACACAAGACAAAAAACATACACTCCTTTCAACGGTATTGGTTGATGTCATTGATTTCTCTGGTAAAGCACATACTTGCAGAGCGTTGCTTGACAGCGGATCTGAAAGCAATTACATTACCAAAAATCTAAGTGATAAATTAAATCTAAAAACTGAAAAATGCAAAATTTTAGTTACTGGCATAAATCAAATTTCATCTTCTATTGACACCAGAACATGTGTAAAAATTCAATCCAGAATAAACTCATTTCAAGCAACTTTGTCTTGTTTTATATTAGATCAAATTACGGGAAAAATACCTTCTGTCTCTTTCAACTCGAAAATTATTGAAATACCCCCCAGTTTGATTCTTGCTGACCCAAACTTCCATAAAAGTAGTCCAATAGATATGTTAATTGGTAATGATATTTTTTACGATCTGTTATGCACAGGGCAGATTAAATTGGGTCCAAGATTGCCGATTTTACAAAAAACTCATTTCGGTTGGATTATATCTGGTCCATTGTACCTTTGTAACTCACGTTGTATCGAAACTTATTGTAATACTGGGATGATCTCCAGTGACCTCAACGAACAAGTTGAGCGATTTTGGAAAGTAGAAGAATTCTCTTCAACTCGACAATTCTCCCCAGAAGAATCTTTTTGTGAAGAACATTTTAAAAATAATACTGTTAGAGACCATACAGGGCGGTTTATAGTCACCCTTCCTTTGAAGGAACCTATTGTTAAATTAGGCGAATCACTTAAAACTGCGGAAAAACGCTTTTATTCTTTGGAAAATAAATTATCTAAAAATAAGATTCTAAAAACACATTATAATGATTTTATGAAAGAATACCTTTTCTTAAACCACATGACAAAATTGGATGAAATTTCTGAAGACGGATTTTACCTACCCCATCATTGTGTCATGAAAGATACTAGCACAACAACAAAATTAAGAGTTGTATTCGACGGCTCCGCAAAGTCAACATCGGGCTATTCGCTGAATGACATATTGGCAGTTGGCCCAACTATCCAAGATGACCTGATATCAGTAATCTTACGTTTCCGAATACATAATATTGTGCTTGCTGGAGACATCGCAAAAATGTATAGGCAGGTTCTAGTAACAGAGAATGACAGAAGCCTTCAAAAAATTTTATGGCGCTTTGACCCTTCCGAACCACTTTCAGCATATGAGCTCAACACTGTTACCTACGGTACATCGTCCGCGAGTTTTCTATGCATTCGTGCACTTCATGAAATCGCTAATCAAAAGGAAAAGGATTACCCTGACCTTAGTTCAATTATAAGGCATGATTTCTACGTAGACGATCTACTTACAGGTGGCAACACTGCAGATGATATTTTGCGTATCAAACATCAGATTTCGGAGTGTCTTGCTGAATATGGGTTTGTACTGAGAAAATGGATGTCAAATAATCCGGAAATCATTTGTCATTCTGACAGTCTTGAAACTAATAATATTAACATTGGAGCTGATGAACATTCAAAGACCTTAGGTCTGTATTGGAATTCCAAATTGGATACTCTAGAATATTCGATAAGAATAGAAACCGATGAAATGAAACATATCACTAAACGTACTATTCTTAGCTTCATCGCTCAAATATTTGACCCATTGGGTTTATTATCTCCTATAACAATTATTGCTAAAATTGTTATACAACGGTTATGGAGTCTCCGCGTTTCCTGGGACGAATCTGTCCCGCTTAACATTCTCACAATGTGGCACTCTTTCAAACATGATTTGAAGGTACTTAATAATATTAAAATTCCAAGGCAAGCTATTTGTTCGAATACCGAACTTATAGAACTTCACGGATTCGCTGACGCATCTCAAGCCGCATACGGAGCTTGCATTTATCTCAGAACTTTAGACCATCTAAATAGTTTTCGATGTCATTTGTTATGTGCAAAAACTCGAGTTGCTCCTCTGAAGTCACTCACGATACCCAGACTAGAACTCTGTGCAGCTTTGCTTTTAGCAGAACTCATGAACAAAGTGAAATCTGCCTTTAGTTCCAGGTCAATCAATATTCAAAAAACATTTTATTGGAGCGATTCAACTATAGCATTATCGTGGCTGAACGGCTCTCCACATTTATGGAAGGTGTTCGTTTCGAATCGCGTAGCTCAGATTCAAAATTTATCATCTCCGTCCGATTGGAATTACGTCAATACAATTGACAATCCCGCTGATCTTTTATCTAGGGGCACATCTTCGAGTGTCCTGATGAAATCAAATACGTGGTGGTTTGGCCCTGATTGGCTCCAACATCCTCATGATCATTGGCCTAAGAAGACCTCATTCTCAATATCGCATAAAGACATGCCTGAGGTTCGTGTTAATTCCCTAGCCTCCGTAACTGTCAAAATTAATGATTTCATAATTTTTCCAGAATTTAACAAATTTTCATCGTTTAACAAACTAAAACGTGTATTTGCTTATATTCTCAGATTCATTAACAATGTAAAAATGAAAAATTTTAGGATAGCCGGTCCTCTATCTCCAGAAGAATTGAATTCTTCTCTGTTACAATTAATTCGTATAACGCAAAATCAGACTTTCTCAACCGAAATTAAACAATTAAAATCTTTCGGTTGTGTTGGAAATAAAAGTTGTCTAAATAACCTGTCCCCATTCTTAGATGAGCAAGGTATTATACGTGTTGGTGGACGATTGAAACATTCCGAATTTAATTTTCATAAGAAACACCCTGCTGTGTTACCAAAATCTCACATTCTCTCAGTTCTTATAACTCGGGATGAGCACATACGTTTACTGCATGCAGGTCCGCAAGCTCTATTGGCATCACTTAGGGAGCGTTTTTGGCCGATTTCTGGTCGTAATATTGTGCGCAAGGTTGTGCATGACTGTGTAAAATGTTTCAGGTTCAGAGCGAACACTGTAAAAAACATAATGGGTGACCTCCCGAAAGAACGTATAACACCAGCTCGTCCATTCTCAGTTACCGGTGTTGATTATTGTGGACCGTTTTCTTTGAGAGACAGAAAGGGTCGCAATTTCAAAATACTAAAATCTTATATTTGTATTTTTATATGCTTTGTGACAAAGGCCATGCACTTAGAAGTAGTTAGTGACCTAACAACTGAATCTTTTATTGCATCATTGAGGCGATTTGTTGCGAGGCGAGGATTATGTACAAAAATCATGTCTGACAACGGTAGCAACTTTGTTGGAGCTAGCACTGAATTGAAAAAATTTCTTGAAAATTCGCGTGATATAATTCAAAATAAATTGAGTCAAGAAGGTATCTCTTGGAGTTTCATCCCTCCTCGTGCACCAAATTTTGGTGGACTCTGGGAGTCAGGTGTGAAATCGGTGAAATATCATATAAAAAGAGTCGTCGGTGACACTTCTTTAACTTTCGAGGAGTTATCCACTCTTGTAGTACAAATCGAATCCTGTCTAAATAGCAGACCCCTTTATGCCCTTTCTTCCGACCCAAATGATCCAACAACATTGACCCCGGCACACTTCCTCATCGGTGATAGATTGACGGCAGTTCCTGATCATGATTGGCTGACAACTCCTGTTAACCGGCTAAGTCGTTATCAACATATCCAAAGTATGCTACAACATTTTTGGGCACGATGGGCAAAGGAGTACGTGTCCGACCTACAAATAAGAACCAAGTGGAAAGAAAATCATCAGCAGTTGCTCAAAATAGGTACTCTTGTGCTTGTGAAAGAGGATGGCCTTCCACCGCTGAAGTGGCGTATGGGTAGGGTAATCGAGCTATTTCCTGGTTCTGATGGAGCCATACGAACTGTTATAATAAAGACTGCAAACGGAGTTTATCAACGCCCAGCATTGAAGTTGTGTGTGTTGCCCATTCCTGACAATGAAAAACTGATTTAAGTGTTATTGTTGAAAGCCCTAATGGCTTTCAAAGGGGGCGGCATATGTTACGTATAACCCGCAATAAACTAAACGTGAACGCCACTGAGTGATAGTGCATGGTAACCAAGAAAAAATATCGTTGCTAGGGTGCACTTGAATTCCTGGAAGTACTCACCGACCACCTGCTAGTGCATTAGACAAATATTTTAGGCATTCATTCGATTCGATTTCGTTGTTTTGAACACACATGTTTTAAAAACTTATCTGTACATTACATAAAATTTGTATGCAATAAATCAAACAAAAACTAGATATGTGATTATATTATTCACATAATAAACAGATATTGACTTCATATTTTAGGGTCAGCATTTGTCAGAAGCTTCAAAATGATGTGTCACGGGACCCCCCCCCTTTCAGTTAATTTTTTCCCAGTATTCATGCATTAATTCCATTATCACAAATTTAAAAGTTTGAGTAAGAATGTTCATTTTCATTTTTTGTTGTTTCGGAATATTCTAAAATAAAGTTGTTTCAACACCTTATTTTCAATGCTTTATGATGCTAATTGAAAGCTTTATGAATGAATAAGAACTATTTCATTGTGAAATTTTTACTGAACAGTTTACAAAACCGCATCACATGTTTCTCCATTCAATAGCTTCTTCAGGAGTGTTTACAGTGACTAAATTCCACCTAAATGGTGCCTCAAATAATATGACGATTTGAATCCTGTGGCATTCTACCTACTTAATGACTACCAATCATTTAACCACAGTTCTTACCCACAAGCATGTTCTGGTAGAGTGCCCGCTCTTCACAGTTGAGAGACTGAACAATAAAATTCCCTCCGACCCAAGTGAAATTTTCCAAAATACCAATGCGAACAATATTATTGAATTTGTTAGAGAATGTAACATTTTATTTGAACTGTAATGTTAACACTATATTTTAGATATATTTTATATGTTTGCCGCTAATAGCTACGGCTGATGCGGTTTTTTCTAAATAAAAAAAGTTCTTACCCAGTACAATTTTGCAAGTGAACATTTGTGCGGATTTTCTCACTAGGAGAGTTCTTGTGCATATTTTTTTGGGAGTTCGGATATGGATTTGAAAGACAAGGAACATAAATTGACGTTTCACTACAAAACGATTCACTAATTCAATCGTTATAGGATCAACTGAATTGAACCATGAATTGAAATTTTATTGTATTTCCGATTTTATAATGAGTTAGTTACATATTAATATTCTCACTGAATCAATTCATTATGTCAACAGGCATAAAACACACCATTTCCACTGCATGAAAACATTCGACATTTCTCTAAATGAAACAAATTATTATTTTGTAATCGTGAAATCATTTTGACATTTCCAGTATATTCGTCGGATTTGAATAATCATTTGTTCATGGAAAAGTTTATTCAGTTATGTAATATGTGAAGGTCATTCAACATTTTCATTATGTTGTGAAAACTTTAATTGTGTTTTTCTACTATGAAAAAATTATAACAAAGAAAATATGAAATGAAATAATTCAACAAAACATTATATACAATAATGATATATTCGATTGAAAACATTCAATGTATATCGACAGCGAAATTTTCTACTGAAAAGTTGTTGAACTGATCGCCCGTTTGACTAACCAAATTAATATCATCATGAGATGACTGAAACTAATTTTTTACAAAAAAATTACAACAAATTATATCCATCCGGTCGGTCGAAGATTCACTTTTTTAATGACGGTTATCCCAGAATAAATTCTCAGTACCAATTGTTATTTTTTGATAATTTTTTATCATTTAATGTATCAGATAACAGTTTCTTATCAAAACCTAACCTAACCTTTTTGGGAAAGAAAGTTTTTGGCTTTCTACTACTCCATCTCGATACAAAAAATTAGGGAATCTTATTCATTATTTTCAATAATGTTATCCAATTTGGTACTGAAGAGCCCTAGGGCAAGTGTCTTACGGCGAAACATCGCGATGTCTACCAGTGAGGATGACAGAGTTCCATGTGAGT
>WOGM01001348.1:0-10106 GCA_015342125.1 Leptinotarsa haldemani | reverse complement strand
TTTTTAATTCTTTTTTCTAGTTGTTCCAGGGATTTTAAATCATTTTATATAGTAGACAATGGAAGTCTGAACTAGTGAAATTCATCATGAAACATTGTCAATCACCTTCAAACAAGTAGTTTTATGTTGTTTGAGCCTTAATAATTCACTTTTTTTGTGGGAAAGCTGTATCTCGAACCGAAAAGTTGATATACTATATTTTATGAAAGTTTCCCTGCAGGGTTCATTCCACTTTAGGTCTAGATTCCACTTTAAGTCTAGATTACACTTTAAGTGGAATGAATCCTGCGATAAAATAGAGTTGACAAGGCTGTCTGTTTTTTCAATAAAATAATTGTAACAAAAAACCTTCATATCTTCATAAGAAAATTACATATCGTATGAACATCCATAACCTGAATATTCGATATAAAAATATGCTTGCAATGCCAAAATTTAAAACAGAAGTGTTCAGGGGGCATTTCAGGTACCACATTTGTCGAAAGTATAATTTTCTCCCCAACTCCCTCAAACAGTTAAATTTCACAAAGTTCAAAATTAATATAAAGAATATTTGTTATAGACTGAAATTAAATCAAATCATTGATATCTTGTGAGGAAAAGGTAAACTAAACTCTTTATGTAAGGTGTTTGTTCGTATTTATATTATAATATCATTATACAGTGTCATCCCTAAGTATGCACCATATTGGAAACTTATTTATTAAGGTTTTTCGACAAAAAGTTATTCGTGATAAAAGTTTGTGCAGCCCCTAAAACTAAACATGCACCAACAAAATACAATAAATCACATGTAATGTACGAGGAGCTTTCAAATATTTAATTTTGAGACAGGAATAAAGTACTCTCATTTTGAAAAATCTCGAAAAATGTTATTCAGAAAAGTTGTTCAGCATTGAAAAATACATCTAGATTTCAAGTCGTGGCCTTCTGAGTGAAGTTTTATTTTTTTACCCATTTTTTTTAAACGGAGACTACGAAAATAAAAATTTGCAAAAGCAACAAATAGACAGCATCCTGTATACGGTTTACTTGTATAAAAGCCTGCAATATTACAAATTACATAATTATGTTGTTAAGTACGGTCAATTTTTTTGAAGAGTAAAATAGTTTTTAGTGCAAAGTTATTTTTATTTATTGTTAACAGCGAAAATTAGTCAAAATTATACTGTATTGTAAAAAGAACTTAATTTTCTTTAATATCAAATCACAAAACATTAAAATAAAATAGGTATTTTGAAACAAACTCATTGATTTTCTGGAGATTATTTTGTAGAATTATTTTGGACATGAAAATCTCCAGAAAATCAACGACTCTGTTTCGAAATACCTATTTTATTTTGTTGTTTTGTGATTTGATCAATATCAAGTTCTTATTACAGTACTGTATAATTTTGAGTAATTTTAAAAATTATTTTACTCGTGACCGTGCTTAACACCATAGTTGTATAATTCGTAATATACAGGCTTTCAAAATGAACGTCTTATACAGGATGGTGTCTATTTATTGTTTTAGCAAAATTTTTTTCGTGGTGCCATTTCAAAATAAGAGTACTTTACTTTTGTCTCAAAATCAAATATTTGAAGGATCCTCGTATATTACGTCTGATGCACTGTATTTGGTTGGTGCATGTTCAGTTTTAGGGAAAGCACAAACTTTTATCAGGAATAATATTTCCGCGAAAAACAAACCCTTAATAAATAAGTTTCCCATATGGTGCATACTTTGGGGATGATACTGTATAAGCATTTGGTAGAATAAGTGGGTGATGAATAAAAGAAATAGTTGACAAACGTCACGGGGTTTCTTCATGAATAATACATAGTTGTGTATTGTTGGCATTGATCTTGATCCAGATTGAGTTATTCCCGACAGAAGTTATTCGCTATGAAATACAAAGATTTAATTTTTCGAATACGTTTTAGTGTTGAAGTCATTGTATTTCATCAGTTCGGAATTTCATTGTCTAATATAATATAAATTGATTTGAAAACCCTGAAAAAAATTAAAAAGATCAACCGAAAATAATAATTTTATTGAACAAAATACTGAAATTACAAGGAAATCATACAAGCAACAACCAAACAAATAAAAAAAATTAAAATATTAATAAAAGCTAAAAATTTAAAAAATTAATAACTATTATTAACAAAAAATGAAAAATATAAATTAAAAGATTTCAAACCAAGTTATGTCACGATGTTTTGATTGTTAGTATCCACAATCGTCTTCGGGTGATAACTGAACTTTTATTTTTTTATTTTTTTGGTTGTTGCTTGTATGTTATTTCCTTGTAATTTGAATTTTTTTTAATAAATTTGTTATTTTCGGTTAATTTCTTTAATTTGTTTCAAGGTTTCCAAATCAATTTATATTATATTAGACAAAGGAAGTCCGAACTGATGAAATACACTACAAAACATTGTCAACCACATTCAAATAAAACATTGGAGTCATTATTATATTGGTACCTTAGAATGAAATAAAGTTTGAAATTTCAACCGCTGCGCGTCACCCTGGTTGGTTGCCCCGCTTGCCCCCTTCGCTAGAGACGCCTCTGGTGCGATGTGATGTCGCATATGAATCCAAATCATCGTCAACATCCTCTAGGGCTATTTTTTCAAGTTTCCACAAAGGAACGGTTGGAAATTTTGTTTCATTGTTATGCCTAACGATGTATGCATCATCACTTATTAGAGTATAAGATCTCTACCTCTCTGAGTTAAGTTTGAAAAAAAGATCACGACTGGTGATAAGGAAATATCTTCAAATAATTCTTGTGATCAACTTATTATGTACATGCCACTTTTGAACGTTAAAAATTATCTTTGTATTGTTTCGGATGATTGTTCTCTTTGTTGTTCTCATTTAATTATCTTTGTATTGTTTCGGATGATTGTTCTCTTTGTTGGGTTTCGTACCATACATTATAAGAAAAAGTTGGCTAGGTATAATAAAGTCATACTGTGCGGTGCCGGCTAGTCGTGTTGGAACGCATATGGTATTATATTCGAATATCGTATTACACACGACCATTCATTCGAAAACGCCTTCCTGGTATACATTTTTTTCGTAATAAATCATAATTAGTAACCGGTTCGAAAGCCGATACGTTTTGTGACGCACTCCTACACGTGATTGACAAGTGGTGTTTGCTTTCAACGCTTTTTAACGAGTGTTTCGATATTTTTTCCAACACTTGAATGTAGCGATGGGATCTCGAATGGGATATGTTCTGTTTGGCCAGCATGTGTTGACTTTTCGGGTGAAAGGAATCCTGGAAATTTCCAACTAATGGATCCTCTGCAGATCTTTAGCGAAAAATAACAGTCTTTAACGAGCAGTTCTCGATGGTTTTCATATATTGTCATGTGTTTCATTCTCTTGGCAACTTGAAGTAACACATTATTTCCAGTAGAAGGTAAACATATTATGTTTATTCAAGTAACACTTTAATGTGAGATTTTCACTGGGCAGTTTACAAAACCGCAACCCGTGTTTCGCTATACAATAGCTTTTGTCAAGCGTTTTCATAGATGTAGGTATATGCCGTTTTGTAAACGTGAAAATCTCACAATAAAGCGTTTTAAATTGAGCTGGATTTATGCTTCATTAGCGGATATCAACAAATCTATTAGACAAATTATACCTAACTTGTAAAAAATTAGGTTTATCAAAATGAGATTTGGTATAGATGATATATACACCCGGTACATTTTAGAATTTTTGGTCAAGTCTGGATTAGAATATGACATACGACAGTCACTTTCAGTATTGCATCTCGGTAGCCATGATCGGATGTAAACTAATCTAAGGAGCTAAGGTGATGTCAAAAAATGACAATCGCAGATTTTAGTGATTCCTATGATAGATGGGAATAAGACAAGTTGGGAAAATACAACACACGTGTCGTAATATTTTCCAAATGGCGACAATTTTTTGACAAGGACATCTTTGAAGAATTTAACGACATTCATTTATTGACGATTGAATTAACAAATTTAATGAAACTAACAAAATTACCTAACTGCAATGGTGCAATGATTATATTAGCGACTGGAGAAATGTACGGGAAAAAATAAAAAATGTTCAATAAACCAAAAAAATTATTGAAATAATTAATCTTATCTTCAACTAATGTTATTTCTTTTTTGAAAGTAAATATTATAAAGAAATTCTTGGTACGCCAATGGAAGCTACTATTTTTCGTATTATAGCTCGATAAGTAATGGACGAGCTTTTTGAAAATACACTTCCTAAACTAAGCTTAGAGACGTGTATTTTTTAAAGAAATACGTTCACGATGTTATTTTGCAAACCATATAACAAATATCATAAAGTTCTTGATGTTGTGAATATAGAGTTATCCGTAGATCTGGTAATTCCTTGATCACTGATTGGCATATCACATCTACTTATTCAGGAAGATATATCGATTACTATTTTTTTTCATAAAAAAGTAATGAAAACCAATTTAATACTCCAAATATCATAAAACTTTTTCATAATGAACAAAATATCAAAATATACCAAAAAAATATTAAAAGTATAGAGAATTTGAATACTAAATTGAAAGATGAAACGGATACTACAAAAAAACAAATGTTATTTATAACATTCCTTACAATTGTAACTTGGATTATATTTAAACGTCTACAATTTTTAACGATGGAATTACATCACATGAAAGGTATATAAAACTCAATAAAAAATCATGTGCATTAGCACATCATTCTATATCCAAATGCCTCTTTCTTGCAATGGTTGAAATTAATGTGTCTATTTCTTGCAGTGGCGTATGGAAATTATACTAAACAGATNATCGACTAACAATAATAATGAAACTCTCTCTTTCGAGTTAACCATTATTCTATCAAATCATCATGTTCCATTGAAAAATAACTAGTATGTGAAGGTATGACAGTTTTCAAATAAAAAATACTACTATGTTCACTTCTTTTCATCAATTTATATGTTTAACTCATGGTTTTATACAAACACACACATACACAGCACACACAAGATTACAACATAAGTTAACATTATAACATGATATACTATAATTCCAAAATAGTAGGCACTAAATTGTCAGAAATGACTGACTTTATTGTCCTAATCTATTTCTTGCAGTGGCGTATGGAAATTATACTAAACAGATGAGTAAAAATGATGATAAAATATATAGAGTTACAACCTTGACAACAATGTATTCGTTTTAACGAGTTATATTTCTGAGAAGTTAGTGCCTACTATTATGGAATTGTATTATAGTACAATCTAAGAACTTTTTAAAAATTCACCTCGTTCAGTTGTTTCTTTCAACACGTTCTGTAATATTTGAGTTGTTATACTTGTAAATTCCGTAGCATTTTTCTTCAACGATTTCAAGAGTGACTGGGTCTGTTGCATACTAGACTCTTTCTCTAATATATCCAAATAAAGCGATCAAGCACAGTGTGATCCAGTGAATGGGCAGGCCACCGTAATGGTTCAATGGCTGGAATAGCTTAATTATTAAAATGCTCTATTAAGTAATGAGTAACTTCTCCTATATTATAAGTAAGAACAAATTTCGTCGCAAATCCGATGAAAATGGATTGTTGAGCCAGAAAATAGAATAAAGTTTTTAAAATTTGGTAAACTCTATGATTGTTCAATCAAAATTCGTTGTGTCAATCTCAGCCTCTTCATTTATTTACAGCTTTAAGTCGTCTCTAGATTTCTTTCTTGCTCTTATTTTTATTGAATTTCTTTGGATTTCGGTCCTGTATACTTGTATCTTGAATAGTAAAATAGATATTATAGTCATTAGTTATACTTACATTTTACTCCTGAAAACAAAACATTTCACGATCCTAAGAGGAAAATAATTAATCCTAACTTCGGAAAATGTTTTAATGACATATTTTGGGCAGATGTCCAATGACTTCAAGCCGATGCGTTCCATGGTAAAAACTACAATATGAATAAAACATATCGTAGATTCATCTCAAAGATTGAGGGTTCCTTTTTAAGCTTGAATCTGATGAATTAAAGAGCAACTTGCGTTGGCTTTTGTTATTTGTGGTGCTTGAAGACTTGACAGTGAAGCGCAAGAGAAATGTTTTTCTGTTTGAAATAAATTGATAAAATGAATAAAATCCAAGGCTTTCAGTCCATATTTGAAGATCCTTTGGCTTGCGTCTACCTGAAATTAGTGAAGGATTCTAGATTCTTCATAAAATAGTATTAGTGTTACCTAATACCAAACTGATCAAAGCTTCGAAAGGATGCCAGCAATTATATTACTCAAATCAGCTTGGAATCGAGGAAACTTGTCAAAAGATTAATTTATACGGCTGGCAAGACCATTATCTCCTCTTAGCCTGTGAACAGTCGGAACTACATTGAAAAATACCACATGTTTATCGTCGTCTACGTCTATAGTACATAAACAAATATTTGAAACGCCGATCATTCATAATCCAACATAAACACTCCAACATGAAAATCATCAATAAAAAAGCAGTGTTTTATTCCAAATACAAATCATATGAAATGGACCTAGAAGTTATGTATTTAAATTGCAATACGTTAGGTATTCTCTAGCTATTTTTTTTATAATTTGCAGTAATACAATTCGTCCATACAACGTGTTAGGAATCACACGTTAGAAGGTAAGACCTCGTTAGTCCTTAGCTCGCACAAGTTTCTCAACTTCTGAAAGTTGTCATTCGTATGGGGGCGACAGCTGATTAACGGAAAAACAGATTTTGAACTGAAACACCTATACCTATCTACATATACACAACAACAACATGCGAATCTGGAACTGCAACATTACAATATTGTATTGATTTTTGTTCTGTCAAAAAAGTTGTTTTTTATCATTTGACGAGCCCTTAATCCATAACTGTTAGTAAATATAGGGAAAACTTCTTACCAATCCGCCATACTGCAATGATAAAGGTGGTCCACAGGAATGTTAGTCTGTTATTGATAGTATAAAAGTAACTGTAGATTGAATAAAGCATTCGAGAAATCAGGTCAAAAATAAAATAAACCATGATCATCTTAGCTATTTCAGATGAATTGTAATTCAATTTATTCAGTAGCAACCTGATAATGACTGTGAAGTTGTAATCAGAATTGAAAGATAATGCCAAACCGAAAGCCATTATGAGATATCTGACGTCTCCGTATAACCTTAGGCCAAGAGTATCTCTGAAAAAATAAAATTGATATCAAATTTAGAGTATGAAATCTTTTGAAAGAAGTGAGTATTTGAAATCGCTAATACTTTTGTAATAGCAATATTTATATGATAAATACACGATACTCAATCGAAAAAGAAAACAAGGAAAATATATGACTCGTTTAATCCGATAGTAAAATAAGACTCTGCTTTCGAAAACTGTTCCACAAAACGAGAAAAAAGTGAGAAAGGTGAAAGTTCTGAACTCTTACAGGTCTCTATTTTTCTCTCAAGTTCATTAGTAATCAAAATCACTATGATGATTGGATCGATGAAAGGTATAGACGCTGGAAAACAGTACTTACAGTAGCCAAGTTTTCATACTGGATAGGAAAATTTTGTTCTCATCTCCTTGCTTTACAATTACTTGTTTGTTTTCTACTTTGCCTTCGATCTCTAGTAACGGCTCAGATTGTGATTTTGGGTGATATTCTGGTACTGACGTAGTCTGTGTTGCTGAAATTCACAAGTGTTTTTGATTTTTTTGAATGTTGAAGGTTCAGAGGCTTTTCATCTGGATATATCAACCGGTTTAGAGGAGTTATTATGATAGAACTGATCGATACTTAATGAAAGTGCAGCATAGCGTATTGAAAAAAACACTTCATTTGAGGTTTCCATTCGGAAGTTTACAAGTTTCACTGGATAAAAGCAATTTCGGTATTGTGTCACCGTTTTGGAAACTTACAAGTGGGAATCTCACATTGGAGTGTGTTTTTCTTGATATAGAAACGCCGATGTGAAATTATTTATATGGCAAATTTTGGGCTACTGATGGGATCCCCACTACACTCTTTTCGGACTCCTTCGGACATATATGGTATCAACAATAGCAAAGAAATGTCAGAATCATTTTTTATTATGTCACGTGAAATTTATGAATACTGAGAAGTGGAAAATGAACTATTTACCTCAACTCAATATATTTTGATACGGTTCAATTTTTTCAATCGTTTAAAAATGTTGTTTTTATATTTTCGATATACGATTAGATCAATGAATACATTTTACCAACTTTTTGTGACCGTTTTCATATTCCGATATGAAAATAATGAAGCGATGTTGTGTTGTTTTCTTCAAAAACGAAAGTTTTAACGCAAACCAATTCAGTAGACGTTGATTCCTAACTGAAGTTTTGCCTAGACGAATTATTTCGTTGGGTAATTAACTAAAAGGGATTTTGAAATTTTCGGCTGAGTGTTTTTTTTTTGATATTATGTGCATCTTGTAGTAGCATTGAAAACCTGCAAACGCAGGATTTATACCAGGCAGTTAATGAGTATCTACATCTCTCCTATCAACTTCATTGTCAAGAGGTTAATACACAGTAAAGAGTATTTCTTTCAAAGAAGATCATAAGTTGCTTTGAAATTTTCATCCCTATTGGAGAAACGATTACTTCATGCCAACAACGCCATGTTTCACAAGAGAATCACACTTTTTTCAACGGATAAATCAAATTTCTTGGCATTTCAATGCCATCTTTCGTTTGATTATATTATTGCGAAGATGCACTATTTTGAATCAAGAAAATATAATATCATTTCAAAATTTACCACCTATTTGAAGAGAAAAATAAACTGTTTCAAATGGAGAGCAATATCAACTTGATCTGAAAACATATTGTTTGTTTGAATTCAAAATTGTATCCCTTCAAATAACTCAATTCGTGTATAACAAGAGGTTTGTAAATCTATATACAAAACTATATAATTTTAATTATATCAATGCTACGTAATTTTTCAAACATGCATTATTACACTTGCCGAGTTCTGCAAGTGTATATTAATTTGAACTGAAAAATCATCCACGTTGATTCAAATTAGCCAATCGCTTGTTTTGAACATATAAAGATATGTATCTTGTTTTATATAAGTGCATTTTCTCTAAATAAAATTTGATTTTCTCTTAGACCGAATTCATTTTTTTTTTTTTGAACAAGAGAGGTACTTATAGTTTCTACAATAAATTATAATACAAAAAATACCAAAATACGCGCCAGTAGGTATAAAAAGCACCTACATAATATATATGACAGCGCCACTTTCTGATTTCAACATGTAAATGTTTTCTGGATACCGAAACGTCTTTGCTTTCTGTAATTACTTCAGAAATCAATGTTTTCATGTTATTCATTGGGAACAAATTGAATATTCCATACTCAGCTTGAAATTATTTAATATATTTCCTTCAGGAATGTTAGAAATAGGTAGAAATATTAGCAAACTCGCTAGAGGAGAAACCAGAATTTCCAAAACGTGAAAAGAGTGAATGTTTTTATTTAAATAGTGAATCACATACCTTTAAGTATGTTTGTATGATCAAGAGTTAAATTTTTTAAATGAAACATTTTATATTTTCCATTGATCCTCTACGGGTAATAGTATGTACTCACACAACACTTTGAATTCCTATAACGGTTTGGATAGGCAATTTTGAATTCCTATAACGATTTTGAAAGGCAATTTTTCCGTAAAGACTTTTGAATTGATTATTTATTTCTGATCAAAAGGAATGGGGAAACAATTGTGTTGGTTAACGGAATAAACCCACTCAAACAGTTTTTTATTGAAAAAAAGATATTTTTTTCATTAAGTGGCAGCTGTTTTCATAGTTTTACCTTTCTAGATATTTTAAATAGTGGTTAACGCTGATGTGGTGATTTCTTTTTTCGTTTCAGAATCCAAGTGATGTTCCGGCAATTGTGGATAAACAAAAGCAAAACGCAGAACTTGATAGACGATAGTGATTTTTCAATGTTAATTACCAGAATGGCATCTAGTTTTAAATAATTTATTCGTGTAAAATTACTAATAATTTAATTCATTTTCCCAAGAAACCTTAGATTTAACAATAATTTTGACATTGCGA
>WOGM01001346.1:0-10103 GCA_015342125.1 Leptinotarsa haldemani | reverse complement strand
GAAAAATTTCAAGTGAAATTTCCTTGAAATCAAACAAACGACCCTTCAGTATGCTGGTTGTCGCTGGACAAGTGGGCGATGCTACTACCCGTTGCCATCAGGCGACGGACAGCGCCGAGCTGTGCTGTGCTGTGCCGAACAAGTGAGCGATAAGCTTTATCACTTTTTAGAGTGTACCTTTTATTTGCTTCAGAAATGTGTGCCTCGTATTCAGCAGCTATCTGGGAATCTGTCCTGTAAAGAATCTCATGTGTCTACCTCTGATGACTCAAAAGACAGTTTGAAGTTTTTATCGTATTTCCATTTTGGAGCAGTACGTCCTTCAAGCATGTTATGTTCTTTGCGAAATTGCAGGTATAATGTCCACATGGTTCTATACTTCTTACATTTTTTGAGGTATACAAAACCAAGTCTTCTACCTCTTTTACCTCTGATGAAAACGGACTTGGTTTTATTTTTCAATGCCTTATATTCGTTATTTATGGGACTGGGACATTGTGTCCTATACCATTGTATAGTTCGAAAAATATACATCAAGGACATGGTATTAAGTCAACTCACTCAAACTTTATCGGGCAATTACTTGCCGGGAAGATGCTGAATTAGTTCAAAGCTTTTCTTTACCTTACCATTTTTTTGTAAGTACAAGATTTGTTACATTTTTTCCTTGTAATTACTAGAATTGTTTCATCTTCTAGTAATGCAGTCATTAGACAAGGATTTATTAATATTTTGTATTTCAGACTTCGCTAAATGTTTTGTAAAATTGTTAATTGTAAAGTAGACATTAGTCATGAGCATTCAAAAATACTTTGTAGTTCTTCACACTTTGTTAAATAGGTTTTTGTAAATTGACTTTGCGGTTGAAGAAATAAATAAATTAATAAATAAAAATAGGCATGGCATCCTTCATCTCCGGGACACAGATATAATGTCAAGTATACCTCTTGTTGGACAGAATGTAATAACTGTGTTAATAAATTACAGAAATCAATGTAGCGTGTTGGCTATACGTTAGTTGGATACTTTCTCCTGTAGCGCCTCGGACATTAAAAAATAGTATATCCCAACAAACTTTAGATTTTTTTCATTTATAGGAACGCGTTAACATCTTAGAAAAATGCAAGATTACATTGATTTTTGACTGGAACAAAAAGAAATAACTCACACTTCTCACAAAAGAAGTTAGGATAGAAACTTTATTCAACTTTTATTCAACTTGATTTTTATGTATTTATGTCAGTTTGGGGCAAAACCTTGCAATAGAATTTTGAAGCACCTTAACCGATTGACCTAAAATTTTGCATTCAGGTTTAGTTTGGATGACAATACCTGATTAGCTGAGTGACCCCATTTTACAAATTGGCGGATTACCCAAAATGGCATACTGGTAAAAACTAGTCGCTATGGTTGCATGAAAAATCATGAAACTCCATGATATGGGTATCAAAATGAAGGGTTTGCTGAAGAGAATACGAAAAATAACATGACATCACTCTAAATTTAATATGGCGAACTACCTGAGCTGGTCGGCTAGTTCTTTCATGTAGCTTCACGATATGAGTACCAAATGAAAGGGTTTGCTGAAAGAAAAAAACGAAAAATTAAATTATTTCACTCTAAACCCAACGTGGTGGACGACTCAAAATGGTGGACTAGTTTTGTTATGCAACCTCACAATATGGATATCAAATGAAAGGAATTGCTGAAAAGAATATGAATTATTACCTATATTCTGAATTTGATATAGAGAACTCCCATGCTGGTTCTATAATACACTTCTATGATAGTAATATCAAATAAAAGGGTTTGAGGGATAAAATCAAAATGTCGGGAAATAAGAGGACTGCCATGTCAGCTTTAAAATTCATTGTTCGGCAAAGGTTACAGTTGAATGAAATAACTTAGGAATATATTCAGCGATAACTAAAAATTGGAATATTTTTTTTGTTAAAACATTTTTAACAAGCTCTTATCAGTATCTTCCAATAAAGAGAAAATCGGTCATGAATTTATTCAAGTCAATTGCTTATATTACACAATTTATAAATCGATTGTCGCGAAATTTTCTTGTGCAAATATATAAGTTGATCTGGATATAAGTAGTTCTTAGAGAAAAAATATATGTTTTTTATAGAAAAGGTGAATGTCGTGACAAGCTTTATATCATATAAATTGAGTAATGGAGTGAGCTGATTAGTTTCAAATAATTTAAAACTTATTTCTTTCTTCTCAGTATCTCATGAAACACATGAGATTTTTTCAACTCGTACCGTATAGAAACATTTTTGATTCAGATTTTTCGTTTTCAAAGTACCAAAAAATTACTATACAAAAGTATTAAAGTATAAGTGTTCGAAAGTACATTGATATTTGAATACATTTTATTAATCCTTCATTCAATTTTTCTAATTCATTTCAGATTCTCTCTTCAGACAAGACGAGGAGGTTTAGTGAAAATCCATGACTCCGTCCTCAACAGCAACTCCCAGTACAAAAGTCTTCTAATCAGTGCTCGAACGACAGTAGACGAAGTTATCGCTCTCCTACTCAATTGCTACAATAGCAAAGAACGGGTGGAACAGTTTTCTCTGTACGAGGTGAATACAGATAAGGAGCAGCAGAGAAAGTTGCACCCGGACGACAGACCGCTGCATGTGCAGCAAACGTGGCTACCATCTCACTTGTGCCATTTCCTGATGAGACGGAATCCAGACTATCTACCTCTGTCAAGAAGAAAGGTAAGTTGACCTCTAAAAACAAATCTGTTGAAATATTTTTAAGAAATTATATTTCGTATTTCCTTTAATTTCCAACCCACTTTTAATAAAATCACCACTTTGAGAAAGATGAAACCAGTTAGAAGTTGTAGTGTTATTTTGTAGGCTTTTCTGAATGGATTTTTTGTCCGCGTGGAATACCTAATAAGATTAATTGCTTAAGTTTGTTTTTTAGTATCACGAAAATAGTTCTGGTGAATTTTTCGGTCGGGTAACTTTCTTCAGTTATATCAACTTCTCATCTCTAGTATCAGGCGTTGCGTCTGTAGAACAGCACATAAGGAACTCGCGTGCCCTGGGACTTCATTCAGCACGTGTTCTTCCTGCGCTGTCTTGTCCGAGGAATTGTCGTACGTTAGCCAGCAGTTGTAGCCGACGTGGAAGGTATCGGTCACGTATTATCCCTTTTTGACCTTGTTCCCGTCGTGGTACACCACGGTGAATAGTTTATACCTTTTACTGATTTTCTTTTGGAGATTGTGTTTTCATCGATATCAGTATCGAATCAATTTTCAAGTTGAATCCAAACTCCAAAGTCTTGATAATCTTCGTGCAACCATCGTGGCTACAATCAATAAACTTCAGATGCAATATGAGGATAACGACATGTTATATACTTACACGCTACGACTTGGTCATCAGTTTTTTGACGAAGTCAGTCCCTCTAATCTGTTCGGGAAGACGAGTACTTCAAGCGCGTCTCTGGCAGCATTTATTTCCTCAATGTTGAGTGGCAGCATGATGAAGGGCTGGATATTATCCGAAATGTGATCTCCGGTACGACGTATGCTCGAAACCAACCCCCCCAACTGAAGTCGAGCATACATTGGTGTACTGGCAAAGTCGGTTTTTTTGGTAACATATCCTTCATTTTTCCATCTCATTACCTTCCGCTCATAACTTAAATTGTTGCCTGTTCAAAAGGACCTAGAAACTGTTCCCCGACATGCTGTGTATTCTCGATCCAGTCCGTCCGCATGTTTTGCAACATTTTACAAATCCATATCGGTCCGAATATGGTGCCTGCTTGGTCGTTCATGACACGTTTATCCACTATCCTGTCTTTTGTCCTAATGGAAGGTAAGTTGTCAAACTGCCTCTCAAAACGACACATTCCAACTATAACCGGGGTGGACTTTCTTCACTCGTTCGCCGAGATGTTTTTGCTCAGGCTGTTCAGCAAGTTATAGAAATGTGTACATGCGATCAGGGCTTGCAGAATCGAATTGATGTAGCAGTAATTTCTTCGATTAAGCAGACACTTTGGCTGCAACTCACTGCCTCACCGTGGATCGTGTAACAGTCAGGATACACAAACTGGTTAGACCGCCTGGATTGCTTGAGAGGGCACATGGATAGATTGTTATTGGACACGTTTTCGGCGACCTGGTCAGAAGCGACTTTGTCAAGACTGTTGACGGATCCAGACTAAACATCGGCGTTGACTTCCCCACGATTTGAGACATGGATAGGGTTCCTTACTCAAACTTTGTTAGAAATTAGTTTTTTGGGGACTGAGGGGTTTTAGCCGGAAGGTTCAGTTCAGCTTCATTTCGAAATCTCTCCCCTTTTTTTGTCAAAGTTTGGCCGTTCTGCTGCAAGTCTTTGACTACACTTCACATCTTCGGTTCTTGCACTGTCTGCAGATACTCGTAATCACTGTTGTAAGGATAACCATGAAGGGGAGGATTCTGTTGGGGAGAAACCTGAATACTTCTTCCTATTATACTATCTTCTTTGATAAGGACTAAAAATCCCATTTATAAATTTTCTTTTCACAGGGTGAACTGATGGTCTTAGTTCTTATTTTAGCACCATTTCATTGCTGCAAAGCTCTTTGTATAGATGTTAGTTTCTCAGCAGGAAGCAGGTGACGGCATTTGTACAGCTTATGTTGAAGTATGTTCTATTTTTCTATTCTAGCCTTTTGATGTGGGGACTTCATGTTTATCAAAAATAAATTCATTGGAGAGTACTTGTAGAGCATATTTGTGAAAAAATCACCCTAGTTAATCGAATTATAGTACATAGAGATATTATGTTTCCATAATATAATTAATCTGGTTATTTTCAATTGTTTCAGATTTTTTGGGTTTCTGATCTGCCCCCTCTCCCAGCATCAAGAACCTTCCGAACTTCGCAGCAGCAAACAGGAAACAATAAAAATACACTAGCGCTTTTGTCAAAATCTCAAACCTCTCTCCTGGTGGAAAAGAAAAAAGAAGAATCTCCTAAGCAAAGTCCGCCCAAGAAAGAAACAGAAAGTTCACCAAAACAGAAAGATAATTTTGTCATGAAAAATACAAACAGTAACCTCAAAATATGGGGCAGTAGTTCTCAACTCTCTAAAAGTAATAATGGGCAGTCTTCATATTCGGACTATGAGAATTACTTTTATATATAATGATATTGGGTAATATATTGTTTTGTAGAAGATTTGTCCTTGTAAAAATTGTATATAATTGTTGTTTTGTGTGTTGTACAGTTGATTTTTGGATGTGATACGCTGAATGCTAATTCAATTTTTAAACTACAGTTTGTATTGCTATTTCAAAATAAAAAAACACACAAGAGTGAGCATCTAGATTAGTGACTCCCAAAGTGGTCCAGGTGGACCCCCGGGGGTCCACGATAGAATCAACGGGGATCTAGGTTGGCGTAACCAAAAAATGGGGGTTCAAAATCCGTAAGCGGGGGTCTACGAAAATTTATCTGGTTTCAGTAGTGAAGAACTAAAATGTAGGCAGATGATATTTTAAAAAGCTGACCTACTGTAACATGTGAAAACTTTCAAATTCCAAATTCAGTGCAATGTGTCGAGAATGTGATATCACAAGAGGAGCTACTCGAACCTAGCACTAATGAGGAGCTGAAGGTGAAATTTAAAAGAAGTTGTCATTTTGGCTGCAGACAGAAATCCCAAAAAGTATCCTGGACTGTGGGAATTGCGAGAAAGCTTTTGATAGCATATCCCTCGTCATCAAAACCAGAGGCGAAAAAGCCTTGCACGGCTGAATCTGAGGCATATACTTTGTGCCTGCACCGCTGGGGACCGAATCAGGTCTTTAGAGTTCTGCAGAGCCATGCTCTTTCCTTCTGACCTGAAAGACCATTCACCATACAAACTAATCGGCTTCGTTAAGAAGCTGGGTTTATTTGGCAGAGTGTGAATAGGTGTGAGCCACAATAAACCCTTGCGGGTTACGTTGGAGGGTCGAATAGACACACTCATTTTGGACCTAACCTAACCTCCCTCGTCATATCTTGTCGGAAAAAATGTTAGTGTCCTTACAAACCTTTTAACAAAACATCGGAGCAGATTGAATATCACAGAACGAGAAGATTTGCGGTGATTCATAACAAATCTGAAACCAAATATTGATAATTTGTTATCAATCCATCAAGTAAATCATTTCCATTAAAATTATGACTATTTCGTGATTGTCATTGTAAAGTAGAAGTTACATTATCAATGTTTGATTTTAATTACACTACGACTGAGTCATAGTGTAATAATTACATAAGTATTTGAAAAACAATAAAATATACTACTTTTCTTTTTATTTTCACCACACAGAACGGGGAGTTTTCTAAATAAAATCAGTGAGAATTGATTGGTTTTTTGTGCTGTGGGTAGTTGACAAAAGTTGGATGGAATCACTTTTTTGATTGTCCAACTTCACTTTTGTGACATCCACTCACAACAGAATCAATTGATTAATTACCCAATCAATTCTCACTTTTCATTCAACTAATGTTGATTCGTGGTTGGAAGGTACACTCGAGTTAGATCTAATCTTCACATTTCTTATTGAGGTTTGGGAATATAGTAAAAATGTAGCTGCAAGGGGTCCACTGGAACAAGCAAAATTTTGAAAGTGGTCTATGATGAAAAAAGTTTGGGAGCCTCTGATCTAGATTCTATATTGTTCTCCGTTTCTGTTTGAAGCCAAAGAGTTGTGTGTAACAATGTTTTTCTATGTAGAAGTTATTGAAATGATTGAAAAACATCAGCAGCTTTCAGCACTCATTATATAACAAAGTATACTATGTTTCGTCTGTGTTCTTATGTTTTATACAGGAAATGAATGTTTTGTGGAATAATTTTTGAAATTGAAATTTTCGTATCCTAAGTTAACCCATTACCAGGAGTGAGCTTTCCTTCAATTTTTTTAATTGAAGATAATGGTAGTATAACATGTCTTATTAGTTTTTAGTTATTTGTCATCCAAAGATTATTTGTAAGTGCTAAAGAATACTTTCATGTGTATATATTAAAAATAAGCGAATTTGTATTTAATTCAAAACGTGCAATGTTAATTAAATCTTATAATGTATTGTAGGTGTGTTTGAAAACCAAAGAGTCATGTAATTTCGTAAGTCACATTGTATATTATAAGAAATCGTGTTTGGTGTATATCTGCCTACATCTATATAATAAACGACATACATTGATTTTGTAGTTTTACTTTTATGAATTGACCTATGAGTAACTATATGGATAAATGTTGTTTCAAGGTCCAGTATATGCATTTCTGCTAGGACATATTCAGGATGTATTTTTGGGGAAAGATGCAAATATGAAGAATTCAAATATTCAATATTCTTGTGCATCATATGAAATGAAAAGTGCAGTCAATTACAGATGAACTGATATTTGTTTTTTTAGTTATGAATTGTCCTAAATATCATTTTTCAATAGTAATGATAAAATGGCCTGCCTTCATCACAATAAATGTGACTGATGACTGAATTCCAGCTTTCAGTACTTTTCAAGTCGTTCGTGTTCTTATGAGATATCAAAAGTTCTGAAAGGAACCATACTTAATGTCAAAATAATTTAAGTACATTTTTGGTTATTTTCCGAAACGTCGACCGTTAAAGGAAGCAAAGTATTAAATTTTTTTCAATTTGTTGGTACAATTTATGAATACAACAAGTTGGTGACTAATTGGACTCTTCAGGGGTTATTTTTATGCAGTAACTTTTCGGGGTGAACTTTTTAGTTTACCCTTTATTACACTTCAGCACGTTCTTTAATGACAGCTTTGTTTATTTTCCAGATTAAGGAGGGTTATATGCCCAAAAACAGTAAGAAGTATTGAGCGCTCCACAAAAATGCGGTATTCTTGCATATTTTGGAAGGTGGCTAATGCAGATAACTTTATTCGATTTGGTTCGTAAACTGTAAAAAATAGGTAATTACTGATCAAAATGGTTACGGACAATACTAAAAGACAGAACAAAACCCGAGATGTAGGCAGTGATCGAATGGAACTTTTAGTAGTGAAGGTTTCTTCAGTCACTGCGACAGGCATCTTCAGTGGTATCTGTGTTGACTATGAGACTAGATATAGTATCTCGGAGTTTCAGCAACGATTGACTTTGAGATACTATCTTTGTCCTCACAGTCAATGTATATACCTCTGAATATGTCGGCCCCAGTAGCGGAAGAATCGTTTGGCACTACACGTTCTATATAACCGCAACCTATCAGCCCAGATGTTGTTCTCTCTAATCGTGATTTCTACCGTAAAAAACCATATACATATATAGATATACTGCTTGATTTTTTTTCAAGTAACGATCCTGTAACGATACCAAAGTTTACTGTCAACAAAGCGATTGTACTCTTTATTCTACCAGTTCTTATTTCATTCTTGATATCTCTGTTGAGTTATCTTGAGAGTCATGTAGTGAACGACTTCTCTAGGTTCAATAGAACGAACGTTAAATACTAGAAAAGCATTATTGCTTAAGGAACCATAGTCACAAACATTCAAATATTTGTTTATACATATATCCATTCTTTAGCAGAAATGTGAAAATCAGTTAACCAGTAAACCAAAATGTATTATTCAGTGGATCAATTTGATTCTTAAATGTTTTATAAAATGCATTCATGCACAACTTTCTTCAATACCCGGAACTAAAAACTGAACACAGAATCAGTAGGTAAATTGATTGGAAAATCTATATATGTGTTTTTATAGAATACTTTGACATTCATTATTTTATTTTAACTAAACTCGTAATTGAATATTGATGGCTCATCATAATATTTTGGTCGAGTATAGAAACAAAACTGACCAACTGAAAAACTACCACATCATTTATCCATATAATTCGTTTTATATGCCAAAGTTATTTTTATATTCTTCAATGAAGAACATTATAGGTAAAGAACAAAATCTTTTCACCGAATCATCTATCTCATACAAAAATTACATCCATCCTGGAATCTGCTTCGCCTTCCATTATATCAGCGTAGCATTATCTTTCAAATAACGTATTATTTCCGCCAATAGTAATTTCACAATAATATGAAAAATGGGAAATAAACCTTCCTATGTGTTTATACCACTGGTATTTGTAATTTGTAATTAACGTTACTGTCCTATAAGGAAATTTTCAAACGAATGTCCCCATAGGACGAGTGGTGTAAAAACATAGGAAGTTTGATTTCCCAATTTTCATGATGATCTCCTAACACAGTAACAGCTAGATCCATTAATTTATTCACAATAATAGTCTGAGAATTTCTTATCGTCATCAAACCTAATATTTTGTAGATTTTTTTTGCTAAATGTCATTCTGAAGTTTTTACTTCCCTAAAGGTTGTACCGCCGTCTTGCGGTAAAAGTCATATTTTTAACATTTTTTCTTCTCAGTGCTTTGGCTCTAACATTGTCTATATAGATTGTCTTTAGACAATGGCTATACCATGTTAAAGTGGTTTCCGTGTATCATGTTTAAGTTGTCTAAAAACCCAGGCATCTTAATCATGTTTCATCCCAAGTCATGTTATTATAGATGCATTCTTGTTACGGCCCGATCGAGCGGGCAGTACCATCGACATAACCAGGTTATGTCGCTGGCAGTACTTCAGAATAATAAAAAAATATAGGAAATACATTATCAGTTATCAGAGCTTCTGACAATTTGGCTGACTAAGATGGATTTCCATGAATTTGTCATCCGACAATTCGAAAGATTTTTGATTGGCATAAATATAATTTTTTAGATGAAAGGTTAGTTGTACATAATTGTTTAATTGATGGGAAAGATCCATCAACATATTTCGATGACGGAAGACGAGAATGAATAATGACAAATATAATACTCAAGGTTGACAGTTTTTTGATTGATGGACGTTATTGACCATATTAGTTAGGTTAGGATTTTTCGAGCGCGAAATTCGAACTCAGGTCCATCACGGAAACCTATCATTTAATTTCCCATGTAAATCTTATGGGACTAAAAATTCTTCGACTTTGTCGCCTTTTTTCAGGTATTCAATCCTATTCCTTAGAACTGATTTTA
>WOGM01001345.1:0-10184 GCA_015342125.1 Leptinotarsa haldemani | reverse complement strand
ATCATAATAATAATTATAACCAGTGCTTTTGTACTTTTTGTGCATTTTGGTTTTCTCTTCAATCTGTTTTTAAAAAAATCTGCTTTTCCGTTAATCAGATTTTTTTAAAACAGATTGAAGAGAAAACCAAAATGCACAAAAAGTACAAAAGCACTGATTGTAATTATTATTATGATGAATTATGTAGGCTCAGGTAGGTTTTCTCTTCAATAAGTATAATCAGTTCATCAGTATACCTAATTTGATAAATACAACTTTAATTTCTTGAAAGCAGAGTATTAGCACTTAAAATTTCTTAAAAATTATTTACATTATCATTTATATCAACTGAGTTGTCCAAAAAGTGCCAATCAGTTCATCAGATTGGAAATTGAATTATCTATCAAACTGATTCATACCAAAATTGTTGTTTTGTAAAAAAAAACCATAGAGATCAATAGATATAGATAGATGATACATATCTTTGTTAACTAGTGCAGAGTTATCACAGTAGGTACATTATATTCAATATTATTCATTATCAAATTCATTATAATCCTTTAAAATATAATTACATTGATTAATATTCAAATAAACCAATAAATTTGTGATTGTTTTATTTGGGCAATAAAGTCTTCCTGAAAAATTAATTTCATCTGAATTCATCAAATAAACAATAGCTATAAAAAGGTGTAAATTGGTACAGAGCTCTTATAAACTAGGAAGCCTATTTAAAAAAAGTTTTCTTCAAACTGAGTGGTATCAATAATCTCAGAATTGATGCTAGTATGGATAGCAAGTAATACACCACCACAAGTAGATTTCAACTGGTCCAAATTTCTATCACTATGTTAGATTTCATAATTATCTGGAAACATTTCAGCACATTATCGAAAAACATCTGATTTCAATCAGTTTCACTTAAAACAATAATTTTGTACTCATAACTCCAATTAGGATAAAATGCATATGGTGTTGTCTCCTAACATTTTGAATCGTTTGTAATGAAACAACTCTTGTTGAAATATTAGATGAACAAGCCATTCAAATGAATATCTGATGATATAAATGTCAAGGAATGCATTACCATTCAAATGTGTGGGAGACTTGGTGGAAGAAGTGTCTTGGTTTTATTCATTCTATGCTAGAGGTCTTATTTTTAGCTCTCACAAATCTTACTTAGAGAGCTTTACATATTGGACATGTATTTAGAATCATACCTTGGGAAAAAGATGATACCAACATATTTTTATTATAAAAAATACATTGCAAATTACCTTGACATACTGATTTTCTTCTATGTTCCTTCCCTTCAGTCTCAGCATACATGCTTGAGTATCAAAATCGATATTCTCAACAGAAATTGTTAAGGTAGTTCTCACTCTGTTGGATGAAGATGAGCCTGTGGACGATTCAGTCTGGACTTTTCGAATTGTTGTACCCCGTACAGAATCTCCTACAGATATGAGATTGTACGCATGCCACATATCTTCAGGTTCTTCGGGGATAAGGGCTACAGAGCTGTAAAGTTTATACAAGTTTTGAATTTTCTGCAGGTGTTTCATTTGCAACATAACCTCAAAAGGCACCAAGGATCACTTACCCCTCGCCATCCCTATCAATACTCTGATACACCAATTTCATTTTGACGTAATTCTAAACATTATTCCAAAAAAATAATTAGATTTGGTTATCATTATCATTATTTCTGAGTAGGTTACCAGCTACCAGCTTCTCACTTATGGAACTGAAATTATTTTCTGTCATCTTTCAATATTGCCAATGCCATTTTTTTATTCCCAAATCTCAGTGTTGCAAACTAGATATAACGGTGAAATCAATAAAGTCAAAAGTATTCTCAAATCAAGCAATATTGTTTCGACTTGTGAACATTTTCAAAAACTCTACCTAAAAATAGAGAGTTTTACAGTGGTTGCTGGCAAAAATGTTAGAACAAATTAAAACTCATGATGTCGATCCCTTTCTGCATGTTTCACGTATATCACTACGACAACGTTATCTGTCCGTTTCCTAACGGATCGATATTGTTGTCGTGATGAAAGAGTTATTCCATTTGTTGTAACCAAAAGTCATATTTTACTCCGGGTGAAATTTAAAATATTCCACAACATTCTTGCGGAGGAATATAAATTATTTCTAAAAAGATTACAGGAGTGGTTCTAAAGTTATCTAAATATCCTGTAGATAATCAATTATTCATTCTCTAAAGACTCGAAGTTGTCTAAAAGGTACACTCGATCAGTTTATCACTTCATTTAATTATTTATAAATGTATCTTAAGATACATACTTCAATAAATAACACTTCGCTAAGGTTTCGTGTCTTATACGGATAGTCTATTTACAAAACTTATACTAAACTCAATCTGAACGGAACTCTCAACCAAGACATTAACATTGTCGGGATTGGAATATAAAGGGGGTTAGTTTTTAACTTAATTTCGTTTGTAATAACTGAAATTGAACCATTTCAAAATACTGAAATATATGAATTTATTTAAATACATAAAATAACATTTAGACAATTGAAAACTACTCTCAGTTATTGTTTGCCCCGAGGGCCTTGTCTTTTTGGGCTATGCACCTAAAAATTAAAAGGACTAAGGATTTATTTTTTAACAAGAACCAAGAAAAACGAATTAAGAACTCGGATGATTTTCGCAAAAATTAATTATACCGAAATATCCAAACCGATGAATATGTGTTTATTAAAAAAACTCAGATGATTCGAATACGATCTACAAATCGATATAATGTATATCGATTTCAATTTTGGCGTTGGCACAGTTTGTAAAATACGGAAAAGGCTAAACGTGATCGGCGAAAAATGAACAAATGGTCGAGAAAAAGTATAATTATGCCTGAACTCTATCACAATTTGCGCACATCGATCGCATCCTTATTGTAGGTATAGAATAGATATGCTACAATCGTATTTTTATATTAGGGTTCTTGTAGATATGGACTATCACGTACGCTAGTCACTTACTAATATAATTATTGTTCATGGCTAGCCAGCATTTCTAATTAAGTTTTGTTGTATTTCGTTTCAGTGGAATTTCTCTGTGATTGGGAAGGGGTAGGATTCTTAGTGCGCCTATCAGGGGTCTGATTATGAGTTTCCATTGAATTGTTCCTATCTATCTTTACGCAAAAACTGAATATAGTTTAGATAGTAAAGTGTACGACAATATATCATATCCCAATATGGTTGATGACTTTTGTTATAAAATTAATAATGAGCTTTTCCAATATGAATATGCGCTGTTTGTTTATGGTTGTAACTGTATATCAGTTTGATTCAGTTATCGACGATAACCACACGAGAATTTAAAGTCACTGTCTTAATTAATTGGTTTACCATTTCTACAGAAAATAAAAAGGTATTGCTAAGAGTCTGGGTAGAATTTTGCTAAAAAATATTTTTTTAAGTACTAAAATGGACAATCATCCACATATGAGTGGGTTTAAATAGCTTCAAATGAGTTTTCTCCTCTAAGAACGGTAATCCTCGAAATTCTTAACTTGTGCGAGCTGAGAATGAACGAAATCCATTCTTTTAAAGTGCGATTTCTAGCACGACTGATAATATTGCATTGGGAATTCGCTCAAGAATCAGTCACCTGTCCGAATGACCCCGCACCCAACGTTGCTTCACTCAGATAGTTATCCAACTTATACACTGACCTGTTGCTTTTTTCATAACAACGTAATGATATACATTATTTGAGAAGTGTAAAAACCTATTCAACCGTGGCTGGCATCATCAGAAGATAATGGTACTAATTTTTCATGTGAAAAAAATAATATTCCTTAAGATTTACTTCATGCTCAATTCCATCACTGGTGTTAGGTACGCCTATATATTTTGAAAAAATGATACATTCATTATTCTAACACTATTCGATATTATAAAAATATAACCAACTATACTCATACATATGAATTTAAGTAACACATCTGAGGCATAACTGATACAAAATACTTCACTCACCTTCTTCTAGTCGCTCACGTCACTGTCTGTAACTGATTGATCACCGTCATCGGTGAATCATCGAGATGAATAAACCTCTGAAGAAGCCAGTCACTCATGCTGGCGAAACGTTAAGATGCAGTTCCAAACTACAAAGAATTGAAGTATCCTGAATTGAAAAAGGCTGCTTGTCGAATTATTTCAATACTCGAAGCAAATTACTTATGTTAATCATTTTATTTTATTTTGAAATTCATAAAATTCAAACACACTGATCAGTATTAACCAACCAACATCTCAAAGAAATGCTGAGAAATGCATCTTGAAGTATTATCGAAAGAAGTGAAATAAATGTGTTTAATTTTTAATATTTAAATTCGATACATATATTTTGTACTTTCATTTATGTATTTTCAATAAATTTAGTTTCTGTAAAGTGTTTTTCAATCTTTTGTGCATACCTTTTGAATGCGTATTTAATTGCGGCTCGCAAAAAATTTCAAATTTTGGAAAATGGCTCGGACTATCAAAGAGCCTCCCCAGAAATATACTCATATTTTCAATAAATTATTCGACATGCCCTTCCGCATTAGAATTTTTAGCGATTGAACTAGTGTAAAAAAGTTTCGGCAGACTGAAATATTACTTTCCATTGAAGATAACTCATTTTCTTTCTGATGAATTGACTTTCAGAAAATGTCAATTGAAATGTTTGGCTATGGTAGTGTCTGATACTATGTTTTTAGCGTCACATATGGTAATTTCAACAGGTCCCTTGCTTTTTGACTTGTCAGCTTTTTCCTATTCATTGTAACACCAGATCATAGATGCACATGTTATCATGGGGATCACCACCACCATGAGTTTCCCTAAGTGCGTCTGGTCAGGATCGCTGCCTTCCTTTTAACTCTTTCTGGTTCGAGGTCAGCCTGGGATCTAGTATTATTCTCAGATATCTAACCTTTCCCGAGGCATGGATCTCTGCACATCAAAGTTTCAGGGTTACTATTAGGCCGGCTTTTTTAGTTATCTCTGTGAATGCTACTATGGTCGATTTTGTTGGGTTTATGTTTGGCCTTCTTTCTAGGCTAATCTTATTATAATATTCAGGGCTTGCTGCATGCATTCCCACACTACATGATTATATTTTCCTGGACTAAGATACCATATACCCGCCGTGGTCCTGAAGATCGAGTAGATGATGTTTATTGTACGTATTCTGCTGTCTGCTGCCAACTGGTTTTAATTTTTTTTCAACTATCCGATCCAAACAACTGTCCAGGTCGGCTTTGTAGGCTCCCCTGTTACTTTCTTGAGGATTTTTATAAGATGTGATCAAAGTATGTGATTTGAAGTATTGTGATCTGAACAACTTTCCTTATCAGACACCTTGCATTTCCGAACATAGCTATTTATAAGTGAAGCACCTATATTTACGACTATTACCTCCATACGTCTTGTGTTCACGAAGATAGGTAGTGTATTTTCTACGTTCAAAATTATTAGATTCGTTGCCTCAATGAAATGTATGAACTCTTCAGTTGGTGTTGCATCCCCAAGTGAGATAATGTGCATGTCACCACAGACAATGGACTACAATCCATCTGCTCATGAAGTCACTAACTCTTCCACTTTCCTGGTTGATGGTGGTTCCGGTGATGATTCAAATTATTTCCGCAGGTTCTCCCTCGCTGGCCGTTTTCGATTCAACTACCTTCAAGTCCCCGAAACAAAAATTATTCAACGGTAATATGTTTATTCCTTTATGGATGAGTATGCATGTTCTTGGGGTCGCAGATATTCTGTTATAAATTAAGTGGGTTCTGAACATTTTTCCCTCCAAGGCCTTGAAATATATGTTTTCAAGAGAAAATAAGATAGGATTTGACCTTCCTCTTCCTCTTTTTGGCTTCCTAGGTCAGGGTACATATTTTTACTGGTACGTATCCTAACTGTTCTCGTTCCTCTCCATCTTTTTGACATGGTAGTAAGACAAGGTCGCTCGGTCCTTCTTTGGCATCGAACACGGTCAAGTTTGCCTACTCCTAAGATCCATTTGTTTCTCCATCAGCATAGGTCAACCATAAGATTTCAGCGCTGAATGAAGTTTTTTTGGACTGTAGATTTGTTTAGCTGCTTGAGTGCAGTGCAGTGTCTCCAGTATCAGGTCAGCTTGTTCTTGATTCAGAGTGACCTCTGTTCTTGAGAACCCTTGTTTTTTAATTTTTCCTGTGAGGGAGTTGTCGTCTTCTTTTTGGGTCTCCATTTTGACTCTCCCACAGTGGCTTTTCAGTCAACATTCTCGCGGAAAATTTCTGTTACAGCCGAATTCCGCCAGTCCTGTGATTACTCTTGACATCACTCGCCGTTTGGTTTTTACTTTCCTAATACACGTGCGACTCCAGTTTTGCTAGGAGTTGCTTGAAAAGTCGTTTTTATTTTTATCTATGTTTTGAGATTCTTATTGTTCCATCAAGTTCCCAAGAGTATGGAGGATAAAGTTATCCACATCCATGATGTCCCCTGCGTGGACGGATACTATGGAAGACTCCTGGTATCCAAGGCTCCGTTAAAGATACCTGAAAAGGCACAGGTACCATTCATCTTTTCATCTAAACATAATCGATTAGGCTGTTTTCCTATTCTCCAGCCCACCGGATCTTTAATATAGATTGAAATAAAATTAACTCAGGTATTTAATTAGGGGTTATGAAGATTCAATGTGTGGAAAAAAGTCAGATCTATATTCAATATTTATGACTTGAGAATATGTGGCAACAAAACGTCGCCACAATAAATAATAATATCACTTTTCCCCAACAATTATATAGCAATTAATGTTTTGTATTTCATTATTTCAAAAAAATGAATAAAACAACATTTACATATTTCCACTTTTATTGAATATTGCCTCCATTATTATTTTTATGTAATACTATCATCATATCATATAGAAATAAATAATCAGTGGTAGTCTTTTTAACAAAAAATGTAACCGGTTTCAAAAAGTGTTACCTGATCTGTCGAAAATATACAGGGCTATTCAAATTCGTTTCTGTAGATGGGGACCTCGTAAACGATAAGAGAGTGTCGGTTAAATCGTGGCAAAGTTTTGTATTTTAGAGACATATTCAATGATTTTAAAAAATCGAATATAGCTCTTTTGGTTCTGGAGATATGCAGGAAAAACCAAAAAATTCCAAATTATCTTTTTCCTATTTCTTCTTTATTCGCAGACATACTAAATCAGGAGAATCTCTACAGGAGTTTGAAGCCGACATTGCTCGATTGGTTCGTCTGGCATATCCTGCGACACCGGAAAATGTAATGGAGCGGTTAGCAGTTCAGGCATTCTTGGACGGACTTCGCGACCAGGAAACGAGGCAGGCCTTGACATTAGCTCATCCCAAACATCTCGTGGATGCACTAGCAAGCGCTCTGGAGTTCGAAGCTGCAAAACAATCCTGCAAGAGCCAGAGCAAAGTTCGGGCTATCGAGGAAGATGGAGAAGTGCCTGCTGATATTGAGGCCACCATAAGAAAAGTAATGAGAGAAGTGTTGCCTGAGAAGAAACAAATAAGATGCTGGAACTGCGGGAAAATTGGACATGTGCGTGGCAAATGTCCAATATAAGTGTTGTACATAAATTAGTTGTGTTAGTGAAATCTTGTTGAAATAAATTTGTTTAAGACGGAACGAACACTAGACAATTCGTACCAGTTACGGACTCCTTACTTCAACTTATAATCTGTGTTTCTCTTTGTTGTTTTTGTTTTTATTCTAATTACATCTTGAGTTCTACATTGAATCAAATTTTAGAAACATGTTTTCCCTACTAGACAAAATGGTTAAGTCTTTCGCGGCCGAGGTTTTCAGTATCACTACTTCTATTTGGGTATGAAGGCCTACGTTTTTTGATTTTTTGAAGTTTTTTCCTGACGTTCCGCTGGCGCAAATAGATAGCTTCTTCAGAGGCTCATAGATCTTTTTGACTCCGATAACTGGGCATTCCCACTGCGTAGAGCATATTTACATGGATTCAAGTAGTATGGATTCAGTAAATTTTCATTTGTTTTACCTGGCGTCACGATGTTTGCTATTCTTGAACTTTTTAGAATATGATTTCATATTCGGTTGAGGTTCAGAGCTTCCTATTTTCTGTTGAAATTATCCGTGTGTTTGTGGGATCTCTATTGCCTCCCGTATCAGTCGGCTTTGGTATTCCTGGTTCGAAGTAATGAGTTTTCGAATATAATCCTTTGGTTTCCCCCACTGAGTGTGTCTTCCGCCATAGCCGACTTGTCCGTTTGGCGAAGTCTACAGTTTCTTCCATACTCTTTCAGCCTTGTACCCGATATTTTGGTGGTACTGATATATACCTTCCCACAAGGCGACTTGAGGTTCAGTTGTTGGTGAGTTGTTGTTGTGTTTCTTCTAGAGTTTTCCAATTCTGTCTGTGACTCTAGGGATATATGGCAGATATGCACGTGCAACTCTCTCAGCCTCCTCCATATTTTGAACCGTGGAACTTTTTGATTTCATGGCCTTGTTGATCTTGAGTATACTATAATTATTCGACCCCAATTGAAAATATTTGAAAATTACTTTTGAGAAATCGTCGAAGAGCCCTTGTTTGATATCTTTTATATAAATATATCTGTCTCCACCTTCTACTGGTACAGAATCGCAGTTGGTAAAGATATTGCGGAACTGATTCTCATTCATTGGAATCATCGATTTGAATTCTTCATCTGTGGAACCATCTTGATCTTGGTATTCCCATTGTGGCATGTTCGGTACATTCCTAAGTTTTTGCATTTTTTTTCATTTTACGTGATCGAAAATTGAATTGAATCCCAGGAAAAATTAGTCTCAGGAAAAAACTGTTCTCATCCAAGTGATGTATGCAAGACCTAGCATTATCTCTGATATAAATGTTTTTCAAAACGAAAACATTGACTGGGCACTTCAGTTAACCGATTCAGTGTTACATACTACGCACGATTATCTCGAAGTTTGTTTTAAAGTATTCAGCTTGAAAAACGTCCAGTCGTCTTCCAAAGCACTTATCTCTTCGATTACTGCCCTATTATACTTCAGGCTCAGTCTTGTGAAATTATCAATGGGAATATCTATGAGTTCTGATTCTTTCCTTTGTTTTATAGCAATCTCCTGTTTTTCTTCATTAATAACCCCATCTAAATTTGCCATTCGTTGTATATGGAAAATATTGTTGCACATGAAACAATGTATTCGATTTTGAATAAAAACCATCAAAGAGGTATGAAATATCAGATAAACAGGCGAAAGATTCAATTTTTTGAAAAATCTTTAAATTACCATGTATGCTCATGTAGTACAGGCATTGCTAATGATATTTCATCATGACAAAATTAAGTCTCATATAACTGTGACTCTTGCAAACAGCCGATTCACGAGAAAGGCTGCTCGCAACTCACAGATAGTGACATCAAATGTCTGCAACCCAACTCAGAAAGGGTTTTAACATTTTTTTGTGAATGCTGTAAAATGGGTATGCAACAAATACCAGCCATCTCAGAAACTCTTCAGGCTTTGAGATAGGTGATTGAAGAACTGAAACTTTCCCAATTCAGCAAACCTACCACTGCTCAAGGAAAAGGATGTCTAATATTTGATAAAATACGTTATAGTTGAAAATTATTAAAAGAGGATCTTATCCATACGTGGAAATTTTACAAATCGTCTCTATTGGTTAGGATTGACAGACAGTTGATATAAGATATGTCAGTGGTAATAGAGATAAAAGTTGTTACCAACTTCAAATTGTGAAGAATTCTTTGAGTAATTTTTACCTGTGGCTAGAATTTTCTCACCAAGGTTGAGATAATAACATTTAATTGAATTTATTAAGTACATTATTCTATTAATTTTTATCCAACGTTAAAAAGTAGGAATATATCTCACTGAGATGATTAATATCTGATTTTTTGTTAATGCAATTTTTATTTTCAGCGATGAAGGCCATTTCAAAAAAGGACCTTTTTGTTGAATGTGGTTCACCAGCTGAGACCTTAGTGTAATCCAAATTCATATGGTGGTCAAACTTGTTGAGATGCTTATCTAGCGCACATCTTTCGGGATGGTATCTACAATAACTTTTGTGAGAGGTTATTCTGGAGCTTGAAGTTCTTGACGTTTGACCAACATAGTTTTTGTTACACGATTGACAT